>JAJJWW010000817.1:0-16042 GCA_023531295.1 Papaver armeniacum | reverse complement strand
TTGTTGTGTATTTGAAAATTTTGTGATGTGCACAGGGTAATGGATGTGCTCACTCAAGGTGAAGCATGTGATGGGTTGTGTTTTTGAAAAACAAGCTGAATGCTATCACTATTCTTGCTACTTAACAACTCATTCAATCACCCACAAATTGCAGAGACTGATTCACACAGGTATGCAAATAACACAGTTGCCAAAGCTCATTCACACACAAATTGCAGAATTGATGCTAACACGGATGATGTCAATCGGGTCGCTTGACCTCGCCTCGAGATCAAGCTCACAAGTATGCATATATTAGCAAGGCGAGATGGCTTAGCAAGTGACAGGTTAGCAAATGCACAGATGCACAGATTAGCCAATGGATGACAGAGTCAACATGGTCTCACAGATTCAAGGTCTAGCACAAGGTTAAACATGCATAAAGGTACATGGCATGAGGCATCAACTATCTCAGTTGACCTCTACTTGGCTTGCAGCTAGCTTGGCTATCCAAGTGCAGACTCACACTCAACGACTTCAGGGCTGGAGTTGAGCACATAGCAAAGAAAACACAACTTGAATAAGGTGCACTTTGTGGTGGTCACTGGTTTACATACAAGTTGCAGCAGATGCAGGGGTGTAGATGGCTCACACAAAGTCTCAAGCAAGGTCTAGCATGTTTAGCATTCAACAAGTGGAAATGACAGCTTATAATTCTCAGAGAGTCTCACAGATGTAGTTGACTGGGAAGAGAATGCTAAGTGTACAGAGCAACTTAGCTCAACAGGGTTTGTGGTATCAACTCACTCAGTTGACTTCCACTGTTGTTTTCAGCTACTTGCAGCTTCAGAGGGCTAGCAAGGTAGCAGGTCTATCATGTATTCAGGGTTCTCTGATTCACAGATAAGCTTCAAAGGTCATCAAACAGGCAAGCATGCTATATCATTCATTCATTCATTCATGTAAGCAAGGTTGAGACACAATACCACCAGTATAAAACTGGGTTTAGGCAATTCCACCAAGTTCTGCTGCTCCTTTATCCCTCCTTGAGTTTGCTCAGCTGCACCACAAGTACCTGCTACTCAAGAGAGAGTTTCAGTTCTCAAAAATTACACAGCTGAAGCAAGAATATCAAAACATTAATGCTGAAATTTCAGATACAATGATTCTCAGTGATTGAGATATGCTCCTAACAAATTTCAGCTAGCATATGCTGCTCCAGCTAGCACAGGGATGATGAAATGCAATGATTCACTCTGTAATATGCTACTTTCTACAAATGTTCAACTACAGATGCACTTTTTATGACAAGTTACAGATTCCCAATGATGCTAAAACAGTAATGCAAATATACAGCTGATGAAGGAAGCTACAACTGAAAAACAAAAGATGACAAAAGCAAATTAAGCAAAACACGAGAACCAATATTAAACTACTGGGGTGATGTTTGGTATGAGGATGCGAGATATGCGGTTAAGATAACTAGCTAAAATGCAATACAAAGATGCACTAGAAGATATACAGATGTAAAAGGTTCAAGAAACAGAAAAGTGACAGTTAAGCTATACTATCAAAAGTAGATGACAAATCTGATTCTAACACATATATACAAAATTTAGAGTGAAAACCAGTTGAAGTTAACACTAATAAGCAACACAGCACACTACCAAATCCCCGGCAGCGGCGCCAAAAACTTGGTAGGTTTCTAAAGATGGTTTTCCTACGTGTTAAACTGCAAGTGCACAGCGCCTTTGGAGGCAGTGGCAAGCACAGGTCGAACCACAGAGAAATGGAGTGTGTGTGAATGATCAAAAGCTTACTCTAACTGATTTCTAGTGAAGTGACAAAAATATATGGTTTGTTTAGTGTCTTTACGACTGAGTTGGAGGTTGCAAAGGTAAAGGCAAGCTGAAATACAATTAATGAGTATAAAGGGTACTAGGATTGTCAAATCCACCACTAATTCATGTTATGGGATTCAACTAGCTCGAGAGTTTTGTTCCTGTGACAGATAAGGATAATGTGTCAATTTACTCACTTATCTAAGGAGTTTCACCAAGTGATACTTCAATTATCAGCTAAAGTACTAACCCGAGCACTAATTGTCTAGTTAAGCACAACTAGTCAAGGGAATTAGCAACTATCTCTAAGGCTTGAGTCAAGCACAAACAACACAGTTTTAGCCTAACTACAATGGATACAAGGCATTCATTGTGAGAGTAAAGTGTTGAAAACTAAAATTGAAGATATCTTATCATTTAATCATGCAAAAACAACTCAAACCCAGTTGAACCACAGAACTGAGAATCAGGGTTTCATTTAAATCCTAGCGGATTAAAATTAGAACATAGTGAACATGATAAAGATAGACTTTAAAATTGAAATACCAATTAACCCTAAAAATTGACTTTTTTTCTAAAAGTGAAGAACAACCAAATATATAACTCACAAAACACTCCAAGCTTGCAATTAATGCTCACCCAAACCTCTTTCTTCCTCTGAATCGACCATGCATGGTTGTTGGAGAAACCCTAGTTCTAACTTATCTCTAACCTAGCTTCTAAGGTATGGAGAAGCTATGATGGAGATAAGTTAAGATAGGGTGGCGGAGCAGACGGCTGTGGAGTTGTTGGTGAAGGTGTCAGTGGTAAGGAGATGGGGATGGTGGTGATGGCTCTGGTTCTGTCAGGGAGAGGGAGGAAGGTGAAGGAGATGGGTTTTCTCTGCTGGTGTCGGAGAAGAAAGAGAAAATGAAAGAGAAAATGGTTCGGTCGATAGGGTATAGGTGTAGGTGATTTTTTGGTGTGAGGCAGGCGCAGCGAGAAGTGATGGGATGGTTGAAGCGACCGTAGGATGCATAGGATGGATATCTCAACGGCTCAGGTTGATGTGCGGTTTTGGTGTTGAGCGATGCGTGAGCCGATGCGTGCGCGGGCCTTGGCTTTCTGCTCCATAGACGCTCGTCTCCAATTTTCTGCTCTTTTGGCTCCTCAATTTCTCCGAGCTTTATTTACTACCTAAAAACACAAAATTAATTAGTAAAAATATTTATTCTTGAAAACAAGGAAAATACAGAATATGGGATAATATCTGATTTCTGAGCACAAAAGATGAGTTAAATGCCAATAAATAGATGTGGAAATATGCAATATTTGGCACTCATCAGAGCCATGATGAAGCTACGATCCGGGCCTTAAAGCTAGGTAAATGCATGCTCATTTTCCCTCGCAGACATGCTCGACGAGCATGATGCGGCAAACTTAGCTTTCACACCGTTCCAACTTACCCTTATTCCGCAGAGGGTTTATCAAGAAAATAAAAACTTTCTTAATACGACAAAAACGGCCTTTTGAGGCCCTAAACGATGGAATTTGCCTAAATTCTGGTGACCATGTGGATCTATTGATCGACATGTCTTGATCTTTGGGTCGTTTCCCACCAAAATGGACTCCTCTTGAGCTAAATTACGACACTCGGGTTTTTAGCCTATGTCGAACGCCTTGATAGGAAGTATGAGCATCCAGTGAATGGAATGCAACTTGCCTCATCAAGTTTGGCCATAATCATCTCTTGCGTCGAGCTACCGAGCCAGATGATATGAGAGGCCAGTATATCGCAATCATCCCTCAATTAGATGATATGAGCGACAACGTGCTAGACCGGCAATGCTGCAACTCATTGCGGCTGCCTACGTACCCTTCCCTACTCTAAAGGGATCAAGCACAGACCGTAGTTCATCCACGAAGGGACAGCAACTCAAGCCAAACTCGTTTGCAAGGCCGTGGCCTAGCAAATAGTGGTAATGGCCTAGTCCGTATAGGCCATTCCGCCAAGATGCACAATGATTATGCATCATCGGGTCCGCAACATGGCATAGTGATGCCTGAGCATCAAATGCCTATTCGCAAGGCTACGCAACTATAAATGATCCTTAGGCATCATTGATACTCTTTCTGCTAAGCTATGAAGCTTACTTGGTACATGGTCCACATATGCACCTTCAACCAACTACCCCTCCTTATATATGTCTTAATGAAATTTCTACAAGTATGGAAAGGGGACCATATTGACATGCCTGCTTCACTCTTCATGGTCGTTGCCATGTATTTATGAATGACCGGCCAAGATGGCTGTACATTCAGTTCTCGCCCCATAGGACAATTGCGATGCCAGGCCATGTTGGCTGTCCACTGCCAACCCGATGTGCAGCCATGTTGGATATCTACTTCCAACCCGATGTGCATCCATGTTGGCTGTCCACTGCCAAACTGATGTGCAGCCATGTTGGCTGTCCACTGCCAACCCGATGTGCAGCCATGTTGGCTGTCTACTGCCAACCCGATATCCAGCCATGTTGGGTGTACATTGTCAACGCATTGGCCAAGGGCCAATGTTCCTTTTCCTACGCAACGGAAGCTTTGGATGAAGCTTCATCTCGGGCCATGACGCATCTTTGAGCATGTGCCATCCAAGGTTGGTTGTTGTGATTCTTTTGTTTTGCATAAGGATGAAAACATAAGGATATTTCGATATCAATTATCCCTGGAAGAAGATGCAAACATATCGGAGAAGATGATGCGAAATTTGAGGTAACGAGTTTGTTAGTTAATCGATTTCCTGTTTAAGAAAAGCCTGATTTTATTGCGTATATTTATTGCTTTTTCTTAACAAAATTTCGGTACAATTGATGTTTTATTCCATTATGTGTGTATGGATGTGTGTGTGATTAAATTGGTTCTGATTAAGAAAAACTATTGTTATCTTGCTTTATTGTTTGGTATCAATCGTTTAGGCTTACAAAATTTCGGTGCAATTGCGGTGCTTTAATGTCTATGTTGTTTCAATTGCTTCCGGTTGAGGTGAATAATATGCAAGTTGATTTATTTGGTTTGTATGAATTGTTTATGGCTTAATGAAAGAAAATATTTACGGGATGAATTGTTTAGTCCAATTCGATTCCGGATAAGAGAAACTAAGTTAATTCTGATCTTAGTTAGACTTATCAAAGTGGAGGTTCCGGTTATTCAAGTCTAATCGAATGCCTTAACAAGAAATACTAGTTAACTAACCTAGTACTTGTCTTGTTTAAAAGTTAAAGGTCTAAGTTATATGGATAATTAGAACCTGATGAGAAAAATAGAGTTATCTTTATTTTGGTCTTATCGAACAAGCGATTGTATTTGTACAATCGGTTTAGAAAAGGAACTAAGGTGCTTAGTTGATTTTTGGTTTGCTAAACAATTAGGGAAAATTGCTTCGGGCAATTGTTTCCTTGGTAACATATCAAAACAAAATTACTTTGTAGTTTCGATTTTGATATTGGTTATCAAAAATTGTGTGTGGAACCCTCGTGCTTAACTCTTTAGGTTGCAAGTCTATTTTGAGATTTGTAAGATCCTTTCGGTTTGTCCTTTATTTTTTCGTTTCTTTGTAATTTTGTGACAAAAGGGAGGAGAAATATATGGAGTAAACAAGTGATACTGGTATTGATTTATATTGATTGGTATCACTAAAAGAAAGGACATTGGTGCTTAAACATTTATCTAACGAAAGAGTAAAAGCATAGACTAAGGGGGAGTAACATATCATATGATACTTGTAGTTATATGGACTACAAGGGAATAACAAAGACGTGCGGATTGAAAATATACCTATCTTACCTTTAGGGGGAGTATTAGCTTTGTTATTATAATGTCAACATCGGCATTTATGGTTTGAATGTATACAGGTTATTGTGTTGTTGATTTCGGGAATCAAGCGTATGTGTAATGAATTCTTGTAATTTGTTTATCCATATGATGTAAGAGTTTTGTCACTAAAATTGACAAAGGGGGAGATTATTAGAGCATAGCTCGGTTGAATCCACCAAGCGTTGGTATGTCAAGTTTGGTTGTCATATTTTAGTGATCCAAAACTCATTTTAAGAGTCGCTTGATTATGTACTAGAGTAAGGGTGCACAAGAACCGAGCCGAAAAACCGAACCGTGCCGGAACCGGTGGAACCGTACCTGGTCTTGTACCGAACCGAGGAAGGGGGTACAGGTACCGGTTCAAAAACTGAGAACCGGCCTCTAGGGGTTACAGGTACACGGACCTATTAATGTCACGTACCGTCCCGTCCCGTTTGTACCGAATCACACATGTGTGCATAAGAATCACCGGCATCAATGACATTCCAAGCCTTCTTCGTATCGTCCCTGACTTGCACAAAACCCATTCAAACCTTCTCCTTCAATCACCGTTCAATCATGATCATCACTAACAACAACCATAGCTTTGTCCTTTTAATCCTTATATTAATGACAGCATCTCGTAGCAAATTAACTCCATCAACAATACTCTTTTCGTTTTTTTTTTTTTTTTTTTTTTAACGTTTCTCACCGACGACAGTGAACATCATCCTGATAACTAACAGTCACCATTACTCTGATTCACCACAGCAAACCATCAGAACCTTACTGCCAACAATGGGAACATCAAACCATCTTCTTCACCGAGAACCACCAAACCACTAGTCGATGAAAGAAAGCAACATCTTCCACTCGCCTAAAAAACTCTTAAACCATCTTCATACCCATGAATATCAGCAACATCTCTTCTTGTGATTAATAATTGATGTCAATAACGTCTCGTTTAACAGTTGAGTTCAAACCCAACAACAGACTCGATCGAATTCAGATCCTGTTTCTTCTTCTTTGGATTCACCAGCAGCAAAAAATTCTTCTCAACTTGCTGGTAATTCCAGGTTCGAACAAACCCATCTTTTCTTCACAGATTTCTCGATTCATAAACCTCTCTACCTTACGTAAGTCCTTCTTTCCTTATCTAAACAAATCCCATTGATTTCGAGCAGACCTTTTGATCCTTGGTGAACAGCTTTCAACACCATGCCTTATGTGTCTCTAAAGAAAGTACCGACTGGTACCGGAACCGTCCTTGGTACCGTACTTATCCCGAATGGTACCAGAACCAAGGAAAGAGGTACATGTACCGGTCCAAAAACTAAGAACCGAGACTAGGGAGGTACGGGTACTCGGCCTCGGCAAGAATCGAGCCGAACTGTACCGTGTGCACCCTTATACTAGAGTCAACTTCTTATAGGTTAGCTTGAAAGTATTAGGATATGAGACATTACAAGTATTGCGAAGACTTGAATAAGTGAAGAAGTAAGGAGCTACAACGACAACATCATCCTTCCACTTGAGGTTAGTGATATTTGACTTGAACTGTTTCATTCCCTAACGTATCTTTCAAGTCGTGCATATTGAAAACAACACTGCGAAACATGAATGATTATACTCTAGTTAGACATAGTATTAAGGAATACAATACGAGGTTTATTGCTTAACCATTAAACTTTGTAGATAAGACATCGACATAATCGTTTAAATGCTATTGTGATTATGTATGGGTATAAGGTGAATATTTCATCCTCGGAAACAATGTTTTACATTTTTTTAAGGAAGTAAATTCATAAACTTGTTTTGTGAATCGAAAGAGAAATCACCAGGCATTATTGGTATTGCTATTCATTGCATATCTTTTGAACTACCAATATGTGTGATTAGTATAACCGTTCATGACTTGTTTATGTTCTTGGTAAAACTATTCACAAAGGCCTGACTTTTGTATTGGTATGAGTTTTATTAGTGAAACCGATCTTAAGTAATCACCTGAGATGGTATGATCGATTTTGTGTTATTGGTATGACCGACTCTGGGTAAAGGGGAACCGATCCTAGTAAGAGGTGCAACCTATCACAAAGGGGAATAGATCCTTGTATGAGGTGCAGCAAGTTTTTAGAAGAAAGGGGAACCGATCCTATGGACATGTGCAACACGTTTTTAGGCAAAGGGGAACCGATCCTATGGACATGTGCAACAAGTACAAGTTAGATACCATATATATGTGGGGAACCGATCCTAGTACCTAGTCAACCGAATTTTGGTAACTAGCGTGACCATGCATAGTACTCACATGGAGGTAGAACCGAAACTTGTTTTGGTAGAACCGTGAAACCCATGTTTGGTGATTGAGTGTTCTTGATCAATCACATAGTTCTTGAAAGTCATATGAACCAATTCTAAACTTGTTTGGAAGTGTGGAAAATCGGTTTCAAGATTGTAAGTATGAAAGAGGACTTACAAAGTAAGGATGTCGACATACTTTGAACATGTGCAGTAACGCTAATCTTTAATTGTTCAAAGTTATTCCTTAATAGCTAAAGGAAGAAAATCCCGGATTGAATAAAATAAATTGATAATCTTTTATTTAAGGTTTTTAATTTTATTTTTGGAAAATAATGTGCATTTGCTAGTTGGAGATTTTCTAAGAGATTTTCGGTCATTATTTGGACAAAGAATTTCCAGGAATTATGGAAACCTAATCTGGAATATATTGCATATCTTGAGAATATTTTCGGTTTTGGAAATTCCTTGGTGTCCAAACTTCTTTGGTCTATAAATATGGAAGTTTGCATTTCGAGCAAACTAATCCTTAGAGACAGCAAAAACTATCTTAGTTGTGCTGATACCGGTGAAGCCTCCTATTCGGAGAGGAGAGTAACCTAATTAGGCGAAATCTCTTACGGCCGCTCAATTTAAAGATTTCTTTGGGATTGAGAAGCTCTATTAGTACTGTTGGTGGGAAACTAGATAATTGCGGTTTATCTTTTGTTTTCGATTGATTTGATTGACTAACGGTGGTTGAACTTTGATTGCACTTAGTTTGTTTATGTAGTTGCGGGATTTCCTACACTACACCCCTCATTAGCTTCAACACAATTAATACATTTGAAGATGAATAATAATGAATTTGATTGATTATTTTCTTGAAATGTTTACAAAGAAAGATAGAACAGAATTAAGGAAAGTACAATTACTCTAGATTTTCTCTCTCCTAATGACTTGCTTAACAATTAAAAAAGACCCCTCCTTACAACAGATTTACTCAACCCTTTATATAGGGTATTACATAGTGGATGACAGCTAAGCTGTCCTTTATTTTCGAGAATGACTCGCGAAGTATCGCAAGTGTATAAGTATTCGTCTTCGCGACGCTCCTAAATCTCGCCAAATCTTCACACTTTTCTCATGTTCTAACTGTCGTCATCCATTGCGTCATTTATATTATTTCCCTGCGACACCTTCGCAATGCACATCGTTATTGATATCGCAAGGTATTGATGTCGCGATATTCTGATCCTACATCTTGCCTCTTCTCATGTCTTTTCTGCGAAGGAGAAAATGTCATGAGAATCTATATTTAAAATGCCACAATTGCTCATCTTTATCTCGCGATTGTTCACTTTTATCCATTTTATTCATGTACGGAATTTATTACAGGTGTTTCTTCTTCCACTCTTTTCTTGACACGTCTCTTTCAACCGCTTATTCTTGACCATTCACGTCCCATCTCGCATTAAATGTATTTGTTTTCTCGAGGATTCTCTTCTCTATATATAGCTTTCTTACTCTTCTCTTTTTCTCTTTTATTTTCCTTCTGCAACTTCCCTTCAACTTTCTTCCTCCGCAATTTGCGCTTCTGCTACTGTAATCCTCCCCTTCAATTTTCCCAATCTTCAGTTCTTCATTCATTCCCATACTATATTAATGGCTTCACTTGGTCGTACATATAAACCCCTTTTTGAAGAAACTCAAAAGAATTTGCAAGAGAAGGGTTTCACTTTATCAACCATTCCTGATCAAGAATCTTCGTCCATTCTCTCCGCAAAACTGTTTTCTGATCATCAGTGTGATGATCAGAAAATCATAATCTCGCTAGGTCAACTCCTCGCAGGCCTTCCCATTCCTCTATACAATCCCGAGATACCATTATTCTATGAAATTCTTGCTCACGAGAAATTCTCACGAGCTATTTATCAATTGAGCGGCGACTGCATTCGTCTGATGCTTGAATTTGCCAACCGTGGCGCTGGTAAAGGGTCTTTATATTCCGATGATGTCAAGGATCCTAGGTTCGCAAACTTAGAAATAGTCACTGAGAAGTATACTGTGGAAAACATTTTTGAAAATTATAAAGTAATAAATATGAGAAACGATAAATCTCGCTGGGGTGCTCGATTGAAGAGAAAAGATAACATTGACGCTGATAAGCTGCTCATGCAAGATATTGACTGGCATTCGGGCAAAAATAATGTTCCTCGGCACTCCAAAGATGAAAAATGGTGGGTTGTTCCTTTATTTTTGAGTGGACCTTATATCGCAGGTTCACACGCACTCCCTGCGAATCTCGCGAATTATCATCCTTGGGAGTTTAAGTGGCCTGAGAAGGCAAAAGAGGTATTTTTTTTTTTTTTTTGCTTTGCGACATTTTCTTCTTCTTTTACTTATTAAACTTTCAAAAAAATTTAGATTGCCAAACTGAGAAAGAAGTATAAAGGAGATCCAAAGGCGAGTACCCTGGCGATACTCCGATCTCTCACGGATGAAGTAAGAAACATTTTCTTTTGTTATCTTAAACAATATTGTTGCCTCTGTTTCTTATCTTCATGCGTTTGCGAAGGTTGACGCTGAAGAAACTGAAGCTGCGAAGGTTAAAGGCAAGGATAAAATTATTTCTGGCAAGGACAAATCTTCTGGTCCATCTTCTAAATAACGGAAAACTCATCCCTCTTCTCATTGTAGTTCTCAAACCAGTGAGAGCTCTGATAAGGATGAGAATGAGATTGGTACTTCCTCCGCGAAAGAGAATCACTCAACTATTTCTGCTATGGCGCAATTATCTAGTGTTTTCTCCGATTCCATGCAAGGATTGGGAGATGATCATTTATCTGCAACTTGCGATGCTCTCGCTAAAATTTGCGATGCCCCGCTGTTAGAGGATAATGAATCTTTTCGCGGAGTTTCCCGAATATTGACTTCCAGTCACTTAAATGCTCTCAATGCTTTGGTATGTTCATATTCCTTTGTTTCTCTGTAATTTCGATTATAAGCTTTATCTTAACTATTTCTTTACTTTCTTTTATAGTCTGGGAGAGCTTCCTTTGTTGTTGCCTCAGATCTCGAGAAAAGACGCGGCAACCTTGAAAAGAAAAATCTTCAACTCAGAGAGAAGATCCAAGAACTAGAAACTGAAGTTGCGTCATCTCGTAGGAAGGATGAAAGAATTCAACAGTTGGAAACTGAGTCTACTTCTCAAAAGAATAAAATATCTACTCTTCAAAGTGCGAATCAACAACTTTATGGTACAAAAATTTTTACTCTTCAAATCGTCTTTATTTTGTCATCTACTTTTCTTTGCCTGATTTATTATTTTCGCAGACATATATAACATCTCTGAAGAAGCCATTCTTCTCCATTCATTTCCCGAGCCTATGGACAATGATGCTCTTCTCACTCACGTCAACGAATCTTTAAGTAGTTTGTCAAACAAAATTGATTCCCTTCCATTAAATGAACTTCAAACCAAATACCGTCTTTTAGAGATTGAGCATAGATCTAGTTTAGGTTTAGCCAATCGATTTAAACAAATGTATATTGATTCCCATAAGAAAACCAAAACTTTAAGGAAGAAAATTAGTGGTCTCATAGATGACAAAGACCGCATTGCTAATAAAGGTGCTCAGGCGTTAGCAAAATTTCAAAAATCTCTTCTCGAAGTACAAATTGAACGAGATGAATCTCTTCGTCAGAATGCAATACTTAATGAGCGAGAAGATCAAATTCGCTCGCTTCTTGTTATAAATAACAATGATGAATTTGCTTGGGCTGCGAAGGTTCTAGATAATGCCAGGAATAACTTAGGTGTTGATGTTAGTCTTCATGCCGAGCATACTGCCTTGGTTAAAGATATGATATCTGACAGAGAAGGTTGTTTATTATACTTTACCGCTCCTTACTTCTGTAGTATTGTTATTGAATTGTTAACTCATTGTCATATGTTTTGCAGAATCCGAGAAAAGATTTCAAACAAGGATTGAAGAACTTGAGTCTGAAAAAGAACAACTCGCACAAGACTTTTCTCTTCGCAACAACAAGTATTCTAAGTTGAAGAAACAACTGCAATCTACAGTAGCGAATTTCAACAACTATGCTGTTTGATAGGTGTCTAAAACACCTTGATATTTATCTATTGTTTATGCTTTCTCTGCTAGTTTTCTTGTAAATTATGTATCTTATGTTTGCTTTTGAATATTTAGGTACTTTGGAGTCATTTGGAACAAAAGGAGAAGAAACAGCGCAAAAGTCTCATCTCATGTGCAACTTCTCTTGGAGGCAGATTATTTCTCACTATTTGCTTTTATTTCTTCATCTCTGTCTGAAAAGTATGTCGGCTTTAGTGATGCAAATTTCTGTCTGAAAAGCACGACAGCTTTAGTGATGAGGAGACATTGAAGAGAAGAAGTTAATCTGAGAAGTAAGAGACGGATGTTGTTGGAGGAAGAATTCGAGGAAGGAAAAGCGTCAGAATGGAGCATAGAAGTTAAAGCTCGTGTCAACAAATGCTTGCCATGGCAAGTCTCCAAGCTGCGGACAAAGGGAATCAACAAGGCACTATGTTTACATGAGTTGCATGGCTAGTTCATAATGGGCTTAATAACTGATGTGTAGCCCGTTCAATGCAGAGAGACCATACCACTAAGACTACACATGTGCAAATGAAGATGAGAAAAATTAGGTCTTATTACAAGCAAAGAAGGGTATCGAATCCTTCATCAGTTCGAGTCATGAGAGTCTACACTCCTTCCTGCTGCTTGCCGGAGATCGAGATGGGATTTGTTCATCAGCAGATTTTATGGTTTGGTGGTTGAGATGGGTTTAGTTTGGAGATGATGTTAGTGAATTTCTCTTATGCCAATCAGTCGGAAATAAAAGTTGTTGCTGGGTATAGTTTCATGGCAATGAAAGACTTGTATTGGTGCTACAATTCAGTGGGGGTTTGGTTGAGTTTTGAGCTTGATTTGGTGCCGGAAATCAGTGAAGAAGACGAGAACATCACTGGAGACGTGGTATAGGAAGTTTGGGTTTAGTTTTAAACCGAGAATACAAAGAAGATGAGCTTGCTTCCGTCGATTGTGGGTGAGTAATGAAGGAGAATGAAGAGTTATTTAGAAGTTCAGAGCTTCAGGAACAATGGGTTTGCAATGAATTGAAGATTCGACCAAGTTTGAGCCAAGAAAACAGAAATGAGAGACCTTGTTCTTTGTCATTGAGTCAGTGATGAATTAAGTCTGATTAATGAATGTCTGAGAGTAGATAGCGTCTTGAATGAATGTGGTATGCGTTTGAATGTGAATTCCTTGCTGGGAAGGAGTTGATGTGTGACTTCCAAGGTGCAGCCATTATGCAATCCATCACCAACTCAGAACTGCACGCGATGTGTTTGTCATAAGGCACGGCGACCGGTTTTGCGGTCTTTTGCTACAGCTGCTAGCCACGGGTTCATCTTGAGTACGGGGGCATGTGACTACAGTTAGGACTCGATAAGATGCCGGGAAGAACATGGCAACAAATAGTCGTATTACATCCGAAAAGAAAGGAGTTGCTGCCATTAATTTGGTAGTAAATGGGGCCTGGTTCAGAGGAGTTTGCGTCTACAAGGGTTATAAGGCAATGGTTAAAGTCCAGCAAGAACCGGAATACGTGTATGAATGAGTGACTTGGATTTTGGCCGATAAGTCGAGGAAGTAAGAAGATATTAAGCGAGGGAGGAAGTGGCCGGGCTATGCAGGACTTGTTTTGCCCTTGTGCACTTGTTAACTATGAGCCTTAGGGCTATGTATGAGGCGTGTCTCGGAAAAGGCTAGAATTTGATTTAGAAGTCAATAGATTCTCAAGAATTTGGGTCTGGAAAGCAGACAAGAGAAGCTGTCTTTGCCGTCGATTCCGAGTAGTGTGTGGCCGAGATTTGAAGCTTTGAGAGTTAGTCTTGAACAAGGATTCTTTGGTACTCGGACGGCGAGAATGGGCGTGAGACTTGTGAATTTGAGAAATAGAGATGCAGTGGGATTTGAGCGAAGGGGATGGTCTTGTGATTATCTTGAAGGCATTGGAGTTGCAAGAGAGAGGCAGACTAAGTGCGATTCGAAAGACAAACGAGGAAGAGCTAGAAAGGTGATGCTATGATTAAATTGCAGGTACTATGTCTTCTTTGTGATGAAGCTTTTACTAGTGGTTTGCTGGCCTGAATTGGAGAATAGTGTTGTAGCCGATTGAATTTGCGATCAAGGGAATGGCGGGGTTAGGCGTTGTGTGGTTTAGGCGAGAGTTCGAGCCGAAACTTCAGTGGAAGTGAAGCTTGTCTTGTTTGATTTTTGTGAGTTGTTTTACGGGGGAAAATGACTGGATTTTGAGGGGAATGATGCAGAAGTGCGGCACACAGGATTACAGGGTCAGAGCTGAGTTGCAAGACAGGTGCTGCTGGGTTGGTGCAAAGCTGTACAAGGAACTGGTTCAGAGCTCAGTTGGGTTTGATGGCTAGGAAGGGTGGAGTGCAGTAGCTGATGTGTAATTACAGGGTCTTGGCAAGATTGCAGGTGGTGATTTGAGCTATTGTTCAGGTGGTAATGGACTGAATTGGATTGCAATGTTGGTGGTACTGTGGCACAAGGGATTTGTGGTGCAAAGGCTAGTTGGGAATTGAACTTGAGGTTAAGTTTACACTTGCAAATGAACTGAGGCACTAAAGTTGAGGTTTCCATGAATTTTGAAGCTGCAAAAACAGTGCGGAAAGCGAGCTAGAATGGCGAGCCGGTGAGCATAGTTCCGGTAGCCGGATTTCAGAACTTGAAGCATGAATCGCAATATTTCAGTGAATCGCGAGGGGGGTATGAGTCGGATACAAGAGTTGGCCGCCGGACATATGAGCTATGGGTCACGCTTTTGGGTGCGTTTTCGCAAGATAAGAAATTGGGTTAGTTGGTTTTTGTGAATGTATGAACTGCAGAGAAGCAAAGTTGAGCTAATGGAAGTGTAGAACTGCACGGTGACGATTGTCGTTGACAAAGGCGGCCTGAGATGCTTTTCCGACGCCGGATTCCGGCCATATTCCGGCCAGTGCACCAGTTTTCCGACAACACGTTTTGGGGCGTATTTACTACATGGGTTCCTCTTGTGTGGGCTTGGTGGATATATTGGGCTTGGACTCTTTGGGATTTGACCTAATTTTGGAAGGAGAAAAAGGCTACAAAAAGGGAAAACTTCTACTACTTGAAAAAAAAAAAACGTATTCTTCTTGGAGTTTTGCAGAGAGCCGGAGCTAGGGTTTGATTTCATTTAATATTTTCATCTTCTTTACTTTATTTCATTTATTGATTTGATAATGAACTCCATACTTATGAGTAACTAAAACTCTCTTTGATTAAGGGCGATTTCGAAGCCCGAAATATGAATCTATATTTGATATGAAATAACTTGTTCTCTTGCATTCATTAATGTTATTGATTGATTTCTACCATGCTAATATTGTCTATGGATTATTTGTTAAGGGTTTAAGTTCGAAATTGAATCATTAATTCTTAATCTATTTGCTAGTTTAGATTTTCTTCGACCCGTAATTGTCTAGAGAAGATAAACGCAAGTAGCAATATATAGGTATTGATGATGGGACTTTGTTAAGTACCTATATGTAGAAATCAACACTAGTAGGTGATTCATGCTTTTGAGTTCATCACTAGGAGCAACCTTATCTCACAGAACTTAGAGCACTTGTTTAAGTCAAACCTAGTAAGCGTACCTCTAGGAAACTTGGCAAGTAGGAACCGGTAGTCGAGCGCTTCCGTATCCGGTGAGCTAGGAGATAATAACGGAATAGTTGAGCGTACTAATTATTCTAGGGTTGTTAGTAACATGATAATGTGAAGAACATAGCTATCTATCAATTTGGTTTGTATTCCGTGGTCTAGAATGAACCTTTAATCAATTACATCTCATATTTGAATACATTTTACAATTTTCAGAATTTCTACAACAAAATCATCTCTGCTAAGAGTATTTGCATAACAACTTAGACTTCATACCTCCCTTGGGACGATCCTACTTACATTATACTACTTGCTAGTTAAAGAGAAGTAGAGAAATTTATTTTTACGAGATTGACACCT
>JAJJWW010000816.1:0-28469 GCA_023531295.1 Papaver armeniacum | reverse complement strand
AGAGAGATTTTATTAAAAAAGAGAGGAATGTACAAACAAGCTACAAGATGTAGCAAGGAGTGATATGTATCCTTTGGCTTATGAAGGAAGATTATGTGATATGTATCCTTTGGCTTTATGAAGTTTCGAGGACCAAGGAGTTTGTGGTGGCTAGTATGTATGTACTTAGGGAAGGTGGTGTAAGATGGGCGTTTATGTCTAGGCAAAGATACTCTCAAACCATTACTAGTGAAGTGGTATCTATATCAAATCTTCTTTCCTCAATCTCTATTCAAGAAGGGGTTATGGATACCCGAATTTGGGTTGGTAGTGATCATGGTCAATATACGGTTAAGGATGGAGCTAAAGACAATCGCGATCAAGATGAGCCGGATTTTCCAATCAATGTTGTTTGGAGTAATGAGTACCCCCTCACAAAATCAATTTCTTTTCTTTGCTCCTTTCTCAAGATCGGATAATGACGGCGGATAAACTTTTTTAAGAAGAGGTATGGATGTTTCTTGTGTATGTCGTTTTTGTGAAGAAGACGTATGAGTCGAGTTCGCACTTGTTTTATGCTTGTTGGAGAATTCGGAGAATATGGGATTACTTTTGTTGAAGGGTGCCACTTTGGATGGTCATATGACCCTAATATCATTACATCTATGAAGGATTGGAAGTTTGATTGGGGAGATGAAAGACTTAGCTCTAATATGGAATAACATCCCGGTTGCTATGGTGGTGTATTTGGAAAGAGCGAAATGCAAGAACATTCGATAACAAAAAGAAAACTTTGGCAAGCCTCATTAGAGATATCAAATTACAAGCATTCTTTTGGGCGGAATCGAATACAAAAATGTTAGGTCTTACCGCAAATATGGTGATCTCTTTATGGGATTCATTATACCGACTCCATAATTTTTTTGTGTTTTCTTTTGGGTAGCCGAATCCCCTTCGGTTCCCCTTTTTTGTTCGGTTGTAATCATTGGGTTAAGGGACCCCACTTAAGTGCCTTCCTTCATTGAAATTTCTATTCGACAGATAAAAAAAAAAAAAAAAAAAAGCTACAAGATGTAGCAAAGGAAAACAAAAAAACAATTAGTAAAAATTTGCATCCCAATTATCACCAACTATAACATTGTGATGACCAAAATCTGAAGCCCAGGCCATAACTAGAGATTTGGTTTCAAAGGATTAGATCCTGATCATTTGAAAACATTCTTCTCCCCAAAAGTGCGCGCTGCTTTCTTTCTCCTCATATAACCCAAAACTATGGCTTATAATCATGTTCCAGTAAACAGTATTTTGAGTATTGTACGTTTGTTAGGTATGAGCTAAATCGTATATGGACTGGCGGAGATATCCAGCACCAACTGAGGGAATTGCTTAACCATAACTTGTACGAACCTTGCAATGAAGAAGAAGATGATTTGCAGATTCTTCGAGCTAAGTTTTCCCAACTTGTATAGAAATGTGCCAACAAGTATACGACAATCCTGATTATCAAGAGAATGCATGGCTCTGTCTTATAGATACAGTTTATTTATTTTCTAGAGTATACAAACGATCACATAATGTATTGTAATACAAAGAAAACTAACATATGACATGAGTAAGTAATGGTGAACATACCTCCATTTCTACAACAGAGCTAAACTCGTGGGACTTCAATGGCTTCTTATAACCAAAGTAGAAAACAGATCTCATTGCTGATGTATATCTCTATTACACATGGAAAAAGTTCGTGCACTTGGATAAAACAGCTAGAAAAACAACTGTGCCTAACCTCAGCAGTTTACTAGTCCCAAAATGAAGCACCTGGGATATATCATGTGGGTCTAATGCTAAATCGAAAGAAAAATGTCCAAGACAATACCACAGTTTTCCCACGATATCTTCTGCACATACTACTCTGACTTTTTTAGACGAGGAAATAAGTTTATAAAAGCTAGCATTACATCCTCCCTTGAAAAATTCAGTCCGACACTCAGTCCGAAAGATAAAATTTCCGTCACATGACCCACCAAAAATCTACAACTGGACGAAATTTCTCATGACCCACCCAAAATCTTCCGCGCCACCTAACTACTAGATACTTCCGTCTGCTGGTGAAATCTCAGATTTGTCTACTAAAATCCGAATATACCAAACTTCTTTGCTGAGGCCATTTCTAAGCATGTACATGGGGGTCTAATGCTAACGCCTAAGAAAATTAAAGGGTGATACCATGGAGAACTTAGAACTGTTCAGGGTTTGGGATCCACCTACGAAGCAGGTTCTTCGTAGTCATGTTTTGATAATAGTATCCATCGACAAAGGAGATTAGAAGTCTTAATATTTCAGTTGAAAACCGACACAGATAACTTGATGGACCCCAACCAAAATACCCTAAAACACCCAGATTTGAATTGCTGGAAAAAAAATCTAAGACTTAATAACTGGTTATCACCAAACCAAGCATGAAGTACGTAAACACAGTTAAGTCTGAAATTTTGATTGAATAGTGTTTATACATAACTCAACTCGATGTTTTATTGAATAGTGTGTCGTGTACCCACTCTCATCGTAGTAACTATCTCTTTCTAAACAACATCACCCCATTGCCATACGGTGACAGGGTTCTACCTACTAGTGTTCGTTGTTCTTATGAAATTTACTAAGGGAGACACACTTCACTGTTATTCTTCGACAGAACATATTCAATAACTCAAATCACAGACTAAATCACGAAATGACAGCACTAAAAGAATATAATCTGAGAACTAAGAACCGATTGATTTCCTAGAAGGGTTAGGAGCCTAGCACTACTGAGATAAAGCTTTCATATACTTCTCAGATTCTAATATCTTGTACAAGGAAATAACAAAATGCACAATAGATAAAAAGCAATAACTGATAGCACATCATCACGTATAGTCAAATAAATAAATAATTAGATTCAGAAGACACTTGCTATCTAATTTCAATGAAGTTAATTATCATTAAACTTACCTAGATATCCCTTTCTTCTTTCTACGGATTCTTCTTCGATCTCTTCAGTTGAACTTGCTCTTCACCATCCATTGTTTCTGCATCCTTTTCTCCTAATACTTTTAATGAAACCAAAGTATTCTTGTGAGGGATTGCTTGAGAAATATCCTTTCCAAAACTCACATCCGTTTCGGCAGATGAAGCTTCTGGAGGGTAACAATAGAGTTTGGTATTCTCATGGTACAGAAGCCTACCACTCTTAGTATACCCGAAGGGCTTTAAAATGTTACTGTCAAAACTAAACTCTTCACTCCAGCTCAAATCATTATAATTATCCGTATACTTCTTCAATAACCATATTTCACAACAATTCCGATAGTTATAGTGTAAACTTACACAATTACCTAAAACCCCTAGTTTAATATCACCAGCATATGTAAAACAAGGTGGGATTGGAAGTTTACTAAACATTTCATCAGTCAAATGGAAAGCAAGAATGCTTGTTCATGGTGGTTCGCCCAATGAAGAGCTCCATTTGCAAACGCACCAGACATTTCTGTAACATTATTCATATTGTTGTCCATCGTTCCAGCATTCCTCCATCCAGTGCCACTCCCAAGAGTGTATACCTGAACTATTCCAATATTTGATTTTCCTCCAGACTCATATATCCTGACAACCTTGTACTCATTGGTCAAAGGAATGTAACCAAACCCAGTCCACCAGTAATTTCAGATGTTGGAAGGATAATATATTCTCTAGTAATTGGATTACAGACACACGTACAAGCCTTAGACCATGAGCCGAAGCAAATCAAACCATTATATGAACCAACAATATAATGATCCTGAAAGGGAAGGTTTAAATTCATCCTTGTTTTTCTAAAAAAGGGTGTCCCATGGCCATTCTCATCATACTCGACATAAGAAAATTCTTCAGGCCGGCGACAAAAGAATAAATAACTCAACTTACCAGAAGTATCATGAGCAGAATTAAGATGATTCAGGTGCAACTGAGAGAAGGATGAATGATGAACAACATCTCTCCATGGTTTGCAAACTAATTTGCAGTTTAGAGCAGATTCAGCTGGTAAACGAGTTAATATTTCCAACATAATCTCTTCCGGTAGATTGTTAAACCTTCTCATAATGAATCACAACTTTATTTTTAGCTAGGTTTTTTTGGGGAGAAAAATAGAGTTTGATTTTTGGAGACCAGAGACTGACTGATAAAAGGTAATAAAAGGGATTGTGTTTGTTTTAACCGGATTTGGCATGATTCCGTAAACGAAATTTCCTTTAATGTCCAGAAGAAACTAGCTCGGAATGAATGTCTAGAGCTGGCCCTATGGGTCTAGGAGTTGGTTGATAGACACTATTAGACATGGATGTGCTTTGGGGGTACTAAATAACCAGCATACGAATGTTGTTTTAATGTAAATTTAATTAAAAAAAGAATTGATACAGATAAGTATTTTATATTGACTTTATTTTGATGCCGTTGTCAAGGAAACGAAAATTGAGTTCCAAGAAGTCTTCATGAGTTCAAGTCAATATTTCTGGACAAAGAAAAGATGTCTCCAAAATCTTGAAGCAGGCACAGTGGTATAAGTCGCTAAGGCTTATGTGGCCACTTACTCCCATATGCCTATGGTACTGGTAAGAGTGGGTTTCGACCCTTGAGGGGAAAGACTGAATGCAGTAATGGAACTTATAATCTTAGTCTACAAACTTATACTTTCAGCTGAACTAAGCTTATACTAGTTCACCAACAAAATTGCAAGATCAACACACACACAAAGATATGTTACTATGACATTTCATCAGTCATATTGCATGACTACAAATCCACTTTTCACTACTCCAAACCAGATTTTTATCTCGAATCGTCAGTAAGCATGACATAGATTTAGTAGAATCTCCATTTACCTCTCCATTAAACCAGTGCTTGTATCAGATAATGCCCATGCAGTGCCAAATAACATCAACAATGAGAAACTCCTAAGAATAAAAAGAAAAAAGAAATGCTTCTAGCGCAGGTGCACAAACCTAACAGTTGTAGGGAAAAACTTTCCGTACACTTGCATTGAACTCTTGCATTGAACCAAGAACCTGTTGATCTTACCTCGAATAGGTAATGCACGCCATAGATTATTCAAAAATAAGTTGAAGCCACTGTAGAGTCATTATGTTTCTACAAGCTTGGTTGTGGGAACACTTCCCTGAATACGCTAGAATACTCCGTTGGTATAATTTAACCTCCTAAGTCCTAACAGAATCAACAACCATGACAGAGATCCAAGGGCTCTTGAGCCACCATAAACAAAGCGGAATGGATTCCATGTTAGTCCAAAATGATCCTCAGAATAAAATAATTAAAAGCCTTAGCAACACTGAGGAAATCAGTCAACAACTCAACACAAGATAAAAGAAAGGCAATATAGTTTCAAAAGTAATCAACCATGCTCAAGAAAGGTGCCCTGTTATCAAATGAAAGGCAATATAGTTTCAAAAGTAATCAACCATGCTCAATATATGTCTGCCTGTGTGTACGTATCTGTCGATGCATACCATCCCCCTGCTAAATAACTCCAACATTATTCACTGCGTTTCTGGAGCTTAACCATTACCATAAGAGCAAACGGCTCGGTATCAAATAAGCCTAAACTTTACTATACGTTCAGCAATTTACCCACTACTTCTATTTACCCCATTTGATAGTTTAAAAAGACCTAGGATAAGAGTTGAGTAGCGTGTCATAAGGAATCTCATCAAATCCGAGAACAGTAAACCATTTAAAGAAAAGAAGTAAACTTTATTTACCAATACCATGTCGTATAATATGGGTGAACTCATCCATTCAAAAAAAAAAAATGTCTAAATCTTTACATTCTATATTAAAGATCAGTAAAGCAAATACCAAAATGCGCAGTAGAAAGCTATAAGACAAATTCATACACATTATAAGATCAGCACATATTGTCAATTACTCGAACTTGCTCCTTCACCGGATTCCACTGTTCTTGTATCCTTTTCTCCTAATACTTTTAATGAAACTATTGTGAGGGATTGCTTCAGAAATATACTTGCCAGAACTCACATCCATTCTGGCAGATGAATCTTTTGCACCGTAACTATAAAGTTTGCCAGTCCCATCTCCAACCCAATAATACAGAAGCCTGTCACTCTTCGTACACCCAAATGGAGGTGGTACATAACGGTCGAAACTAAACTCTTTATGCCAGCTCAACTCATTATGATTATCTTTATTCTTTTTCAAATACCATATTTCACAACCACGGGCTTTGGCATAATAATAATGAGAACTTAGAAATTCACCTAAAACTCCTAGTCTAATAACAGAATTTGGATCACCAGCTCGTGTCAAACAAGATGGTGGTGATGGAAGTTCAGAAAACTTTTCATCAGCCAAATCCAACACAACAATAGTAGTTCCCTTGCTGTGCCCCAATGAAGAGCTCCATTTGCAAACTTACCAGCACCTTTTCTAACATATTCCATATTGATGTCCATTGTTCCCGCATTTCTCCAACCAGTGCCACTGCCAAGAGTGTATACCTGAACAATTCCAACATTTGAATCTCCCCCAGAGTTATATATCCTAAGAACCTTGTACTCATTGGTGGAAAGAACACAACCGAATCCAGTCCACCAGTAATTTACTTTAGATGTTGGAAGCATAAGATATTCTTTAGTGATCGGATTACAGAGATAAGCGGGTCCATAGTAATAATTCCATGCGTTGAAGCAAATTAGACCATTGCATGAACCAGCAAAATAATGATCCTCAAATGGTGGTCTTAAATTGATCCTTGTTTTTATGTTAAAGGGTGCCTCGTGACAATTTTCATCATACTCGCTGTAACAAAACTCCTTCAGCTCTTTTTGACAACTTGAGAAAATAAAACTTAACTTATCAGAATCTAGATGATGATTCAAGTGCAAGCGACAGAAGCATGGATGACGAACAAGATTATTCCACGGTTTGCAAACTAATTTGCAGTCCTGAACAGATTCGGTTGGTAAGCAACTTAGAATTTCTAGCATAATCTCTTCTGGTAGATTGTTGAACCTCCCCATGATGAAATCCTTTGATTAGATAGGAGTTATATTTAATAGAGAGGTTTCTTTTTCTAGGGTTTTGAAGGAGAAATAGGATTTGATTTTGGAGACTACGAGGGTTTTAGATATATAGGGGTTGCGTTTGTTTGTTTAGGTTGCATGACCAATTTATTGGTCGTTAAAAAATTTAGTGCCGAAGAGTTTCGGCCTCAGGTGACTTATCGTCACCGAGTGACTTGGCCACTTTACCAATGATGGTTGATCTCGTGGAGACTCGATTATCTGTCATTCCATGAACATTAATTATTTCATCTACAAAACTTCATTACAACATGCCAGTTTGCAGAAAAAGAGGAGGTCCTTGATTACAACATGTCACCGAGATTCAATTTTTTTTTAGGTTGACTTAACGAGTTCCAAATTAACTACGGTAGCTGAACTGTCGGGTCGTGACACTGAATTAGGCGCTGCCACAGAAAGAGAGCTAGAACCTGGGAAGCGAGGATCTAGATTGATGTTGTTAATATGTTTCTCAGCAACTGCAGAAGCTGAAATGGTGATTTGTGACGGAGTGGAAAGTTGTGAAAAATTGCTGCGAGAAGTGCTGAAGGTAGGAATTGCACCGTACAACTTACTTGTGGAAAAAACTATCAGTCTGAACCAAAAGAAAATAAAACTCGAGTTACCAGAATCGAGATGATCCAAGTGCATCTGTGGCAAGGATGGATGTCGAACCAGATTTCTCCAAGGTTTAGACACACATTTGCATTCTAAAACAAGTTCAGCTGGCAAACGACTTAAATGTCAAGCGCGATCGCTGATGGGAGCCTATCAAAGTTCCCCATTGAAACCCGTTTAGAAGAAGGGATTTGCAGAAGAAGACGAAATTAGGGTTTCAAGATGAAAAAGGGGTTTGGTCGCGGAGTAAGTGACTCATGACAGCGTGTCCGAACTCGTAACATGCCAATCTCCAATGTACGGTAGCCATGTTTAGTGCCGCGACCTATGTTGACCTACCCATCATTATTTCTGCGGTACTAAGGCAATAACCCATTTCACTGCTGAGAGTTATTTTATACAAGGATTACTTGATTAATCAATCAAGTTGTCAGCAGTTTATTTTATTTTTACTTTTTATTGTATGGAGCAAAAGGCTTAAAGAGTTATAGATTTTCCCCAACGGCTGATAAAAACCCAACCGGAGGACGAGACCAGAACGTAGAACAGATCCTGTGCAAGTAAGGTCGTAATGAGCAAGAGTAGGTGGGAGGAAAAGCTTTATCGTGTGTCCCCGTATGGACACAGCCACACATACTCGGAGACATCTAAAATACTTCTATCTTACTATAAACTAGTAAACAGTTGAAAACTAAAGGTTACCTACCTCTAGGGAAGATTATAGTCAGAAAACATGCATGTGCTAGCAGAAACACACTTGTGCGGTTGTAAACAAGTGAAAAACAAATACAGTCAATACATTTCTATATATATCTAAAAATTTCAGTACTTCTACATATACCAATGTGTCCCCGTATTATAGTTTTTCGGAATTGTGGTATTGGACACATGGACACGCCTCTGTGTCGGACACCCGTGGCGGTATTGGTGCAACCCACGCAGTAAGCTGATGTTTGTATTTTTATGTCCGCATGAACTCTTCTGAGATGGTGCTTACTAGTTTAAGCTGTATTGTAAATTTTATTTTTTCCATGTATTTCTCTGTAATTTGTGCGTCCTCGGCATCCAGTTATCATTTTTAATCCCCCTTAAAAAAATGAGCAAAAGAGTGGCCAACTTCGTTACAATTTGTAAAGGAAAATTATTTAGCCACAATTGGTTGTTGGGAGATGGAGTATGAATGAGACGCAACACCTGGGGGTTTGGCAGATTTTCAGGATTTGAGTGCTCAGGACCTACAAGTTAATGGGCATTCACAAGGCTGTCCAAAAAGTCCTAAGACGAGCATTCTACAGAAAAAAAAAAAAAAAAATCGGTAGACAATGAATTAGGGAGAGCAATAATAAAACCTATCAAGCTCTCTTTCATTTCATGGACAAAATAAAACCTCAGCTTGTTTGTTTAATAATGAATCCGTTGATGTATATTAAGTTTCAAACTATCCTCAGATCACGGTACACTAGCATAACCTTAAAACAAAGAGAACTGTTGGCCTAAAAAAAAGAAAAAGGACAATAATTACATTATGTCAAACATATCCTAATTTTCTTTAAGATAGGTTAGAGCTCACTGGAAAGTATTGGCTACTGTAATTCAATCTCTCAGCGAAATCAAAGCCTGCTTCTGTCCCCTGCAAATCAATAACAATGATGGAGATCAGATGGGTCTGGAGACACCATAAACAACAGCAAACGAGTTCCCCTGCCAGTAATGATGCTCCGATTGAATTAGTAAGTGCCATAAAATACCATAGCGAAAGCTCTCCAGTTTCCCCCAATGATATTTCCTACACATACTACTCAGACATTGTTTTGAAATTTTTTAAACAACAAAACAAGTTTACTAAAGCTAACAACTTATCCACTAACTTAAGCAAATCACAAAATGCGCAATAAACATAGCAACAGAAGCTATAAAAGCTATCAAACTAACTCGTACATGAAATAATATCAGCACATATGGTATATGAATTAGATTCAGAAAATGCTTACCTAGAGATCCCTTATTTCATTCGGTAGCTTCTTCAATTTGTCAAACTTTTCAGCTTGCTATTTCACCTGATTCCGTTATATATGTATCCTTTTCTCCTAATACTTTTAATGAGATTAAATTATTCTTGTGAGGGATTCCATTACGGAAAAATAGTAATCTACAACTACTGTAGATTGACAACTCGTAATTTTAAAATTGTAAAAGGTAGTATGTTTTACAACTTTTTCCTAAGAAAAAGTTGTCAAAGTAAAAACTGTCCGACTCTTAGGACCAAAAGGTCCAAAGGGTAGTGACGAGAATGAAAAAAATCATAACATTTTGTGTGAAAAGGGTTGCAGAGAAGTGACCACCTTTAGACTTTATAACTCATATCTTAAAGGTAGTGAATAACTGTATAATCCACTTGAAACGAATTAAATTATGATTTTAATTTCTTATGTTTGAATTTATGGAGATGTATGTTATGAGTCTTGGTTCGGCATTCTACTGGTATGGGAATATCACACTTTCCTTTGCGCTTTTTCAGTCATACAAAGCTTGATCCAGTATTAATCACTAAGATTGAAAGGCAGTTACTAATAACAAACATTTAAGCAACAACTTAACGTTGCAGTTATGAAAGCTGGTAATGCACACCATAGATCACAGTCTCCTAATTTCCTCTGCAATGGGTTTAAATCCACTTGAAAGCACTAGCTTATTGGAATTCAACCTCCCAGAAAATCAACGCCTGCTTCTGCCGCTGCAAATCAAGAACAGTGATGGAGATCAGATGGCTATGGAGACACCATAAACAACAGCAATTGCAAATGGGTTCAGTTGCCAGTCCAAAAATGGGTTCAACAGCAACTGCAAATGGATATTCTATCAGTAAATTCTATCCAAGACGTGGTTGATCCCATTATTTAACACAGCACAATATTCCTTGCACTTTATGGCTTATTCCGAAGATGCCACTTGGTTCCGTACAACTCAAGAACCAAACAGATGAATACCTTAGCAACACTTGGATAAAATCCATAAATACATTTTTTAACACAGCACAGAATCAGTTGATTTTTTTTCTAGTAAAGGGAGTAAAGATAAACCAGCACTGAGCCAGTTCGGACAGTACATCAGCCTCCCAAACCTGGAGTCTTTGGTTCTTACTACCAACCTATTACCGCCAAATTAAACAGAACTACATTGTACGGGATAGCAAGATGAAATATCAGACAACACCAGATAGAAAAAGGTAATAAAATTTTAAAAAGTATTCCATAGACACATAACAAGCCAAAGACTCAAGAAAGGTGCCCTGTTATCAAATAGCAAACCAAAATAATTGCAGTCAATATGTCTGCCGGTGTAGCGTGTATTTATGTATCGACGTAATTCCTTCCCACTGCTGATACTTACACTAAATAAATGCCACACTCACTGCATATCTGGAGATAAATATTGTGGATCTAGCAACTTTACCTTAGTAACATAGAGCCGTACCATTATCATAAGAGCAAATGGTTCAACTTCGATAAGCCTAAATTAACATACTGTATCTCAGCAATCTTCCCACTGTTAAAGTGCAGTTTCTATTTACCCCATTTGATAGTTTCTTTTTCTTTCGAAAGAGCATCACTCCTCTGCATACCGTGACAAGACTCTTGTCTACTAGTGTTCACTTTTCTTACGAAAGTTAATGACTAATGAAGACAACTTTTCTGTTGTTTCCGGATTTCTTTATACAAAGAATGTAGGTTTATCAAAGTTAGCAAAGCAAATAACAAAGTGCGCGTTAAGCAAAGCAACAAAAGCAATAAGTGTAATTCATGCATAATATAATATCACCACATATTGTCAAATATTAATTCAGGAAAAACACCATTTTATCTGTTCCCAAAATGCTTAAAGTTTCAATCAAGGTGCAAATTGTGCGGCTTCTTCAGCTTAACATTGTCCCTGCTTGAGCTTCTCTTTCACAAGGTTCCATTGTTTTTGTACCCTTTTCTCCTAATTCTTTTAATGAAACTAAAGTATTCTTGTGAGGGATTACTTGAGAAATAAACTTTCCAAAACTCACATCCATTTTGGCAGATGAATCTTTTGCACCGCCACTATAAATTTTGCCATCCCAATTATATAGAAGCTTGCCACTCTTTCGTACACCCAAATGGCCGCTGCATGACACTGCAGAAACTCATCTCTTTACGACAGATCAACTCATTATAATTGTCTTCATTCTTTTTCAAATACCATATATCACAACCACCGGCATACCAACAATTAGCACTTAGAAAATAACCTAAAACTACTAGTAGAACGACAAAATTTGGAACAGGAGCTCGTGTCAAACAAGGTGGTGGTGGTGGAAGTTCACTAAATTCCTCATCAGCCAAATGGAAAGCAAGAATGATGGTTCCTTTGTTGTTCACCCAATGAAGAGATCCATTTGCAAAAACACCAGTATAGTTTCTAACATAATTCATATTGATGTCCATAGTTCCGGCATTTCTCCATCCAGTGCCACTGCCAAGAGTGTATACCTGAACAATCCCAAAATTTGAGTCTCCTCTGGATTGATATATCTTAACAACCTTGTATTCATTGGTCTTAGTACTACAACCAAATCCATTCCACCAGTACGCTTTTTCATCTTTTGGAAGGATAACATATTCCCTGGTGATTGGATTATAGATACAAAAACCAGGTCGATACTGATAAACCTCTTCATTCCATGCATAAAAGCAAATTAAACCATTGCACGAACCAACAAATTTATTACCCGGAAATGGAATGTTTAAATTGATCCTTGTGTTTCTATTGAAGGGTGCCCTCAGATCTATCTCTCATCATACTCACTGTAATAAAGTTCATAAGGCTTTTGTTGATAGTTAGAGAAGATAAAACTCAACTTACCAGAATCAGCATAATGATTCAAGTGCAACTGAGAGAAGGATGGATGACTAACAAGATCTCTCCATGGTTTGCATACCGATTTGCACTCTAGAACAGATTCAGTTGGTAACCTACTTAATATGTCTAGTATGATATCTGTTGGGAGATTGCTAAAAATCCTCCATAATGAAACCCTTAATTACAGAGCTGAAGATACGTAGAGGTTTCTAGGGTTTTCAAGGAGATATAGGATTTGATTTTTGGAGACCAGAGAGTGAGAGAAGTTCGTGGGTTTTATTTAGATATGTACGTTGTTGCGTTTGTTTGTTTAAATACCCAATTCTTTTTTTTTTTTTTTTTTGATCGATAAATTAAAATTTTTTATTGAGGTAGAGCCAAAGTACATGATGTATGAGCTTAAGCTCACTCGACCAAAATAAAAAAAAAGGAGGCCAGAAAAGCCACCCACAAGAACCAAAACACGACGCACCTAAGCTAGAACCTAGACCAAAACATCGCCCTGAACTCTGTCTATATTTTAGGTCGGGTAAGTGTCTTCTGATTTCTCATGCTATGTTAGGAACCTAGACCAAAACGATAAAAATCCTTGGATTAGCCACAAAGTTGACAAGCTTAAAACTCCGAGTATATTCCCAACCCTAGAACAAACTAACGTATTTATAGAGAATATCTTAGAAAGCAAGTTAATAAACCTAAACTATTTACTAAAAGCACCCGTACCCTGATTGGTGTTGGTATCCCAACATGCTAACATATAATGAAAAAATTCTAAAGCACCAAATTCTATTGCTTGTAGTGGATGATAACTCACGAAATACTACCAGGGCAGATAGAGCTTCAAACAATGAATGGAACTGATTCCAGGCTCTAGCTCGGTCAAAGCTTGACGTCACATGGTCCCAAAGATTAGGCTCACTCTCGGATTAAGCCTAGCATTAGGGGCTCTCTCTTGCAGTAAACATAGTTAACGCACACCATAGTTTACCCAGTCTCTAATTTTCTCTACAATAGGTGAAACTGAAAGCAACTTTAAAGTCACGAGCTCGTTGGTTAGTCTAAGATTGGAGTGTAAGAAAAACTCAAAAAGTAAGAAAAACACACAAATAAAAAAAGCCAAAAACATAAATGTAACAAATATTGCAGAAAAAAAATGACAGTTCATAAACCCCAACTAAGTGCACTAGCATTTCATAAAAATAACCTAAAACAACCAGCATCCGAATGAATGCTGACCACCAACTCCAACAGCACCCCGAATACACGCAGTGTTGCAATATCAAAAAAGTGTAAGAAATTTCAGGGTAAAAAAGTCCTCTGATACCAAGTTAGAAGTGTGTGGGCTTCCAACTCAAAACGAATTAGCTATAAGTGGCTATAAGTGGAGTGGCTCCACACCTTATATATTAAGATCTAGGCTAAGGAGTTAGCTATGTGGGTCTATATAATAGTTTCTCCAACATGCTCCCTCTCCACGTGTAGGGCGGAGGAGATTAAGCCACTACAACGTGGACCTCTATATGGGTGGACGGGCAGCCCTTTGGGTCTACTTCTCATTTCATCTCATACGGGCCTAGATCTGATACCAAGTTAGAAGTGTGTGGGCTTCCAACTCAAAACCAATTGGCAATGAGTGCAGTGGCTCCACACCTTATATATTAAGATCTAGGCTAAGGAGTTAGCTATGTTGGACTATATAATAGTTTCTCCAACATGCTCCCCCTCCACGTGTAGGGCGGAGGAGATTAAGCCACTACAACGTGGACCTTTGAATGGGTGGACGGGCAGCCCTTTGAGTCTACTTCTCATTCCACTCTCATACGAGCCTAGCTATGTGTTGATGGTGGTTTTTAAACAAGGGGTAAAATAGTAAAACCCCATGACCTAGTGTTACCCGCAACACACTAACTAAGAGCATTTAACCCAGGTGTAAATAATTAATAGGGGTATTTTTTCAAAATACCATTAGGTTTTCATTACACAACCCTAATTCCAAAAACAAAGCCGCACACTGCGCACCATGGCAACAATGCCAACTCAAGCCGCACACCGCGCACCATGACAACAATGCCAAACCAAGCCGCACACTCGCGCACCATGGCAACAATGCCAAAACCAAGCCGCACATCATGCACCATGGCAACAATGCTAAAACTAAGCCGCACATCAAGCAAGCACCATGGCGACAACGCTTAAAACTAAGCCGCACATCGGCGCACCATGGCAACAATGCCAAACCAAGCCGCACACCGGCGCACCATGACAATAATGCCAAACCAAGCCGCACATCATGCGACCATGGCAACAATGCCAAACTAAGCCACATTGTGCACCATGGCAACAATGCCTAACCAAGCCGCACATTAATCGCACCATGGCAACAATGCCAAACCAAGCCGCACACCGCGCACCATGGCAACAACGCTAAAACTAAGCCGCACACCGCGCACCATGGCGCGCCGACGCTAAAACCAAACTACATATAGCACTCATTGTCAACCATGCCAAACTAAGCCGCTATGCCATTGGCACATGCCAAATATAGCGCCCTAGGCTTGCAAAACGTGCAACTAGGTCAACATGGCCGCACGTGCCATTGGCACATGCCAACGCTGGGTACTCACAAGCCATATTTCCAAGCCGCTATGCCATTGGTGCATGCCAAATATAGCGCCTAGGCTTGCAAACGTGCAACTAGGTCAACATGGACGTACGTGCCATTGGCACATGCCAACACGTACCACAAGCCATATTTCCAAGCCAATGCCATTGGCGCATGCCAAATATAGCGCCCTAGGCTTGCAAAACGTGCAACTAGGTCAACATGGCCGTACGTGCCATTGGCACATGCCAACACGTACCACAAGCCATATTTCCAAGCCGCTATGCCATTGGCGCATGCCAAATATAGCGCCCTAGGCTTACAAACCATGCAACCTAGGCTAAGTCGCCACGCATGCCATTGGCACATGCCAACATGCTCATTGGTAGCTTCTCCTACCAAGGCCACGCCCTAACGGCCACGCATGCCATTGGCACATGCCAACATGCTCGCTGGGTAGCTTTTCCTACTAAGGCCACGGCCCTAACGGCCACGCATGCCAACATGCTCGTAGCTTCTCCTACCAAGGCCACGGCCCTAACGGCCACGCATGCCATTGGCACATGCCAACATGCTCGGCGGTAGCTTTACCTACCAAGTCCACGGCTCTAACGGCCACGCATGCCATTGGCACATGCCAACATGCTCGCCGGTAGCTTTTCCTTACCAAGGCCACGGCCCTAACGGGCCACGCATGCCATCGTACATGCCAACATGCACGCTGGTAGCCTAACTTGCAAACCGTGCAACCTACCACCAAGGCATTCCGCACATGCCATTGGCACATGCCAAACACACACGCTGGTAGCCTAACTTGCAAACCGTGCAACCTACCACCAAGGCATTCCGCACTTGCCAAACACACACGCTGGTAGCCTAACTTGCAAACCGTGCAACCTACCACCGAGGCATTCCGCACATGCCATTGGAACATGCCAAACACACACGCTGGTAGCCTAACGTGCAAACCGTGCAACCTACCACCAAGGCATTCCACACACGTTATTGGCACATGCCACATGCGCCCCTAGCAGCACCACTTCCACTCAAGATGCAACCAACACTCGAGACATCAACACAAACAGGGGATGCTTTCCAGGGTTTTGGTTTGGCGGTCACAACTGTGCCAGACACTACGCCACATTAAGAAAGCGTTAAAAGGAATAAAGCGGTCAAATAAATGAGGAAATAATGGTGAAAACGTTTTCACCCATTAACACCATGCGGTTACCACCTCCTCTCATTATTTCACCCTTTACTCTCTTCCTTCATGAGACCAGGGTACGTTTCAATCTCGACTTGTATAAATAGGTCTTACCTATTTCCACCGTACAACAAGTCTCGGCCAGAGAAAATACTACACTCTCGTAAAGGCAACTTTGCAAGCTCTCCCAAAAGCTTTCATCTCTTGCAAGCTTCCCAAGCTTTTACTTTCGATACAAGTCAAGATACTACTCTCCTGCACTATTCTGGTCTCAACACCTTTCTTGGCTTCCCTCCCCAAATCAACCCTTCTCTTCCACTTTGTGACTAAGCAAGTCCGGAAACGGCCATTTGCTTAGGCCGGACTTGCACATTGATCTCTCGAATCTATAAAGTGCTCACGTGCAAAGACATTTGTTTAGGGTTTGAACCAGTTTCTCACTCACCTACCGAATTTACCGAAATCGGCAGAAACGATTTTTACCCATAAACACTATGATACCAATTGTTGGTTGTTTGGGTGATAAAGATACATGTTTGTGGATGATTTTGATAATGGAGTAGTAGGAACCTCTTTGGTTTTTCTCACTCTCTCTCTAATTTCATTGAGTTGAAGAGATAATACTAACTCCTCTACTTGGTCTACAAAAGACCTTACAACTTGTGGATGTCCTACACCTACATATTTAGTCAACACACACAACTAAATATAAAGTTGACTTGACACTCCTATTACACTAGTTCACTAACATAACATTACTCAACAGACACTCCAAAGAGTGTATACCTGAGCAATTCCATTTCCATTTTCTTCCTTTGGGTTTTTCTTCTCCAGGTAATATATCCTAACAACCTTGTACTCATTGGTCGAAGGAGGGTAACCAAACCCAGTCCCCTTGAGAAGTCCTTCAATTGTTGGTAAGACAATATAATGTCTGGTGATTGAATTTAAGACAATATAAGCAGGTCCAAAAAGCCATTCACCAAATGTGCCTCTAACCCATGCATCGAAGCAAATTAGACTATTGCATGAACCTGCAAAAGAATACTTATCATATGAAGGGCTTAAATTCATCTTTTTTCTTAAAGGGTGCCTCATGACAATTATCATCATACTCACTGTAGTAGAATTCATTAAGCATATTAAGCCCTTCATCACATCTATAGAAAATAAAACTTGACTTAGCAGAATCAAGATGATGATTCAAGTGGATTTGAGAGAATGATGGATGTTGAACCAGATTCCTCCATGATTTAGAGATTTATTTGCATTTTAGAACAGATTCAGCTGGCAAATGACTTAATATGTCTAATATGATATATGATGGAAGATTGTTCAAGTTCCCCATTGAAACCCTAAGTTGAGGAGGAACCCTGAAGAAGAAAAACCCTAACTGGTTTTCGTTATTATATGCTTCTAATGGATGTTTATTCTCATTATACTTGGGTTTTCCCTCTAGTACAACGTTCAGATGCTTTACAAACTTTTATACTTTTTTGTAAACAAGTAGAGAATCTGACTGAGCATAAAATAAAAATCTTTCAATCTGACGATGCTTTGGAGTATAAGAAGTTTAGTGCATATCTAAATGAGTCTGGTATACAACATCGATTTTCTTGTCCACATACATCTCCTCAAAATGGTCTTGCTGAACGACATATTCGTCATGTCACTGAATCAGGGTTGGCTCTCTTATTTCATGCCCATGTGCCAACATCCTTTTGGTCTGATGCTTTTACCACAGCTTGTTATCTCATTAATAGGCTACCTGAATCAAACTCAGAAATCATAACCCCATTGGAACTACTGTTTCATAAGAAACCCAATTACTCTTTCTTAAAAGTATTCGGATGCTTAGCTTATCCGTGTGTTTGGCAGTATACTGCAAACAAGTTAGAACCACGGTCTTTGCCATGTGTATTTATTAGGTACATCAAAGCACATAAGAGTTACATGTGCTTGCATAGGCAGGCGAATCGAATTTACATCTCCAGACACGTTCGGTTTGAAGAAAGCTCATTTACTTTCATGTCCAGCCAGCAAAAGGTTCATGTGCACTCAAAAGGTACGGTACCTTCTGATACTAGTGTATTTCTTACACCACCTTTTAGACGATATGCTATAACAACTGATCAGGAAGGAACTGTTGTGATATCACCACTACGGGAAAAACAGCGATTAACTACCCCGGAAATCAGTTGTGGTACCACATAAGACGACGTTTATCGATAGGTTGCACAAGGGGGGTTGTAGAAAGTCTTCAATTGTTTGCAACTCGTAAGCTAGAGTCGTAACTTGGTTGTGGTTCAATATTATACAACACTTGCTTCGGTTGTGATACTTAATCCAAATTATCGGGCAACATCTCACACAACTCATCAAGAGGTTGTAATAATTTGTTTCACAACAAAGTTATAAGTCTTAGAAATATCTAACACAACCAATATAATGGTTGTGTATATACCATTCTCCCAACTATTATTATGGTTGTCTAAGACGTGTTTCACAATTATTATGGAAGCGTAGTCTAAGACGTGTTTCACAATTATTACTTGGGTTGTAATTACTTCTTACACAACAAAAATATGTATAGGAGAAACTCGTATCACAACCAAGTTCATAGTAGTATGACATCATATTCACAACAATTTACTTGTGTAGCAGAAACTCGTATGACAACCAAGATTATAGTAGTAAGACATGTTATTCACAACCTTTTACTTGTGTAGCAGAAACGTGTATGACAACCTTTGTATGTGTAGTAGAAGTTTGTTTCCACAATCCAAAGGCATTGTTTCACAACAAATACGATGTGTAGCGTAAACAAGTATGACAACCATTATTTTCATATCACAACCCTTACTATGTGTAGCATAAAAATGTATCACAATGTTTTTTTATGTTGTATAATTATCGCTTTCACAACCCATATCCTCGTAGCATAAAAATATTTCACAACCCATATCCGGTGTAGTGATCACCTTTTTTTCCAACCATGTTTAGCAGTTGTGATTCTTTTACATTTTAGAAAAAAAAAATATAAAATTGCTTTTCGATTCACACAAATATATATAAATATACTTCCATTCATTCGTATAAAAACCATTAAAATGTAACAGAGATCAACATATAAACAAGTTAATCAGATCATCATCTTTCCCTAAACACTCATTGTCATTGTCATTGTTTTAAACCGATGAAAGCAACACAAAAATAACCATTGTCTCATGAAACACACCCCAAACAAAGTAACAGATTATCGATGGCAGGCATTATCAAACCTTGGACCATGTGACATAAGTTCCTAAACATGTATAACACGCTTCAAGTCACCCGATGGCTTGTAGAGATGAGCATCATCAACACGAGAAGTAGTCACAGTCACTTTGTACGCGCCGAAACCTATTGGCACTCCATGGCACTCCATCTTTGGATCTGCTTTCAGCAATAATTGCGTCAAGAATAACCTCGTTCTCATTGTACCAACCGAGCAATCGCAAGCTTTACCCTTCCCTAGCGCTTCCTCCACCCTTGGTCTGCTAACTGGATCATATTTGCAAACCAAACAAAGTCCTACTTGAGCTAGCAAAACCATGGGTGTTGCTAGCATTTCCAGACTACAGAAAATACAACAAAGAACATCAAACTCATAATGGGAGCAATATAGACTAACCAAACCAGCTTTATAAACATAAACACACTTACAATTGACCGGCCTTGTTCAAGTGTGAGCCATCATGGCAAAGCAGACGCATCTCGAGGTTTTTTCCTATACCAACATCAACCAGCAGATGAGACGCGAGTTTAAATTTTTCAACTAAAAGAAACAAAAGCGATTATTATAATCTCACTTTCTAATGCAAGTAAAGTCTCGCATTCATTTCACTCATACTATCCTTGCACTCTTGATGATCTTTTTGTAATGGCTCTTGACAACCATCTTTGTCTTTGTCGCTCCATAGCCAATACCTCTCAGTCTCCCCGGTTTGTCGTCACCAAGAGCTTTGGAGAGAAGATCGTCATTGCTCGCGATGATCCAACATCAACACCATGCTCTTGTGCAGCCTCTATCAATTCTTTCCGCATTAGTGCAAAAGCAACCCAATTAGTCACATTTTTGCATCATTCGAACACATATATATTAAGCAAATAAATTAACAAAAAATATAAGAGAAATATGAGTTGAGTTCTCACTAAAGCCTCCATATTTCCGTGATTAGGTTCCTTCCCTTCCTTCTGGCTTTGTGACCCGTTATCCAAAGTTCGACTCTATCAATGTCTTCTTTGTATTCAACCGCTTTTGCCGCAAAACAATATGTTATCCAGCTAGTTAGCATATAATTTGAATACAATTACCCTATAATGAACATAGGAATAAAAATACACAACTTACCATTTTAGCCTCGAGTCTCGCATAACCACCTCTACCGAGAGTGTGGAGTGGTGTATTTCTCTCTAACTTGTTGCATCTGCAATCTTTTTGCCTGATAAAGTAACGGAATATCATTAACTAAACAACAAGAATGTACAAGGGCTGAACACAAAAATAATTTAACTTATTGCGATATGAACACTTACTCTGAATCCCTCCGAGCAAACATGTGCCACAAACTCTTCCCACTCATTCACAAGTATCATTCTCTCGGTTTCGCCCGCTACCTTCATCTGCCTTTCTTCTTCCTCTAGCCCATCCAAGGCGAGGATTTTACCAGCCTTTCCTAGACCTAGCCTCTTTCGTATAACTTCCATCTTCCCAAGATAATAGTCTTTGTAAAAATCATCGACAATAAACCTTGTCGTAAATACAAGCAAAATAGTTACAAGAGTTAAAGAGATAATGGATGGTGTATAAAACTTCTAAATACATTATAAAAGTAAAAGAGTTGAAGAGTCAAGAAATTACCATGATAATCGCCCATATGTTATCTTTGGCCTCTAGGGACAAGTCTCCCGCCTCCTTGTGCTTTAATGGATGTTACGCCAACTAAAACACCCAACACACTAGCAAGTTGCACCGAAGGATCACCAACAGTCGATCCTTATTGTTAAAGCTCACAAATTTCCTTGCCATTCTTATTAGTCATAGACCTAGTGCTGTCATCCTTGTGGGGCCGCGAGGAACGTACTTTCTTTTGGGTTTTGCCTACAAAAGAGTTAAGGATGGAAAAACTAAATAAGGATACAACTCGTGTGACTTGCTCATATTTTATCATATAATTCAGAGTGAAAATACTTAAGGATGGAAAAGTAACATAAGCAAAAGAGTCATATACCTGATGAGCTTCGCCACTCAGCCGCTTCTTTCATCATTCACGTCAACATCATTATCATTTTCCGTGTTTTTTTTCCACCTCAACATCTCTCTCTTGTTCAAGTTCTTCATCTTCTTCTTCTTCTTCCTCTTCAAAATCCGATAAAGTATCATCGCATTCCCGAAGGCACATTCGGACATGGCCCCGTGTACAATTTCCGCTTTTGCAACTCTTCGCTTGGGAACGACTTCCTCAGCTTAAGGGTGCAGCCGGAGATTCTAATGGCCTGGACTGCTCAATGAGGGTTCAAAGAGAAGGTGCACTTTGAGATGCTCCCGGTCGAGATTGTTCCAGCTTCAACTGAACTTTTCCTTTTCCGCTGATGATCGTGTTGGGGTAGGCTTTTCAACTGGGTGGTTCAACCGCACTTTGAGTTTTCTTTATTGGTATTGTGATGGAGTAGTCTTTTCAAAGAATCTGTGAATCCTCCGAGTTGTTCTTAAACCTAGGGATGATCGCCTTGGAAGCTTTTCACTTTCAAGAAGCTCGAACTCTTATTCTTCTTAGAGTTTGTTTTCCATGAGACTTTTTACTCTTATCTTTCAAAATGATCTGCAAAATAAACCTAACTATGTTAATCAAAAGGAGATGGTAAATAAAGTGATTGAAACAAGTAAAAAATAAACCGAATCATAAGAGATTTGTTACTACGTACCTCATAGCAGCCGCGATGAACCGATGGGGCTTTGCCTCTGACGCTTTTTGCTTGCTTACTTGCTACCTTTTTGGGAGATATTACCAAATTCTTGCTTACTACCTTTTTGGGAGATGGGATCGAATCTTGCTCTTCGCTTCATCGTTAACCTCGTAACATGTAGTAAAATAAGTTAATCAAAAGGATTGAAAGAACATCATTTACACTAAATACGTAAATTAAACTCAACCATAAGATATATATAAGTCTTCACCTTATTATTCTTCACCATTGCAATAAATTGGATCTTCACCTCCTTCCACACTACGCATCTACAACAAAAACTTAACCAAAAAGTTAAACTCTAAATATTGCACCATATCTCATCTTGATAAGAAATCACCATTGTACATGACAAATCACCACATGTGAATCACGAGGCTTTAAGAGCTGGTGCACTCTCTTTCTTATGAGCAAATCCATTGCTTGAGAACTTAAGCAATTGCTTTGCTCATACGAAAGAGAGTTCTCTAGCTCTCATCAAACCTTGCAAAAATATATAAGACTTTAGCAATCCACATTTGAATCAAGGTATCAAAAACAAACTATAATGTTATAAATCAAACTTAAAAATAACCAATTGCTAATCGACAACCATTGGTTGGGATACCGGGCCCCGCGCAATTCTCGGTTGAGAATGAGCCAGAGTTCTAAGATCCAACCAAATGCAAGAATTACAGATTCACTTGATGGTTTCAAAAACAAGCATCATGTTTATAGAGTTAGAAGAAAACACAATTTTGGTAATTTATTCAAAAAATGAAACATATTGAGCATGTTATTAAGAAACCATCAACCTAAAAGGGAAGTCCTGTTACAAACAACTTAAAAATTTTGTTCTTAAAAAATCAAACAATCATGTTAAAAATATTAACCCTAAAGCAATCCACATTTGAATCAAGGTATCAAAAACAAACTATAATGTTATAAATCAAACTTAAAATAACCACCAAGTAACCGACAACCATTGGTTGATACCGAAGCCCCTCAAGTAATTCTCGGTTGAGAATGAGCCAGGAGTTCGGTACTCCAACCAAAATGCAATTACAGATTCACTTGATGGTTTCAAAAACAAGCATCATGTTTATAGAGTTAGAAGAAAAACACAATTTTGGTAATTTATTCAAAAATGAAACTACTACATGTTATGAAAATTAAATTTAATTGAAAACTCACATATTGCATGTCAAGAATCAGGTCAGAAAACATAACAATCAGTAAACAAGATTGAAGAACAAGCATGAATTGGTTCTGACTCGTCCGAGTCACAGAATTTCGAGATGTTTTCAGGAATAAATCAAATTTTCTCTGACGATTATACAACCTATTACAAAGGGTATTTGCTATAACCAAACAAAACGAAAGAAATCATATGAATCGGTTCACAATATAAACCCTAACTCGGTTCGTAAAATAAACCCTAATCAGAAATAACGAAGATAATGAAAAACAAATTCAAATCGAAATCAAACCAATAGAAAATGACAAATACATCTTTACAAGTGAGATTTATACCGAGTTTGAGTTAAGATGTAAATCTGCCGCAATAAGCTACGGTTTGATATCGTAGATTGGGGTGAAGTTGTGTTTCTTGAGATCGATGTAGTTTGAGATGAAGTTTGGGTTTGAGGTGAAGTTGGGTTTCAAAATCTAGTTAGGGTTTGATGAGAGAAAATCTTCTCGTAGACAGAGAGAAAAAAACGAGAAAGAGAGAGAGAAAAATGAGAGAACCGAGAGGAAATTTTTGGTCAAAATTCTTCTCTTTTAGGGTTGTTTGGGTGGGAAACCAAATTTGGTTCAAAATCTAGAAGGTCAGCCCAAATTTAGGCTAGCCGTTTGGGTGGGAAACACACAATCCGCATGGTACTTTTTGTAGCCGTAGATTAAAACTGACAATCCCATTGCTGAAACAAAGCATTACCTGATTGAGAAGAAAACACACAATTTGGTAAACCAAACAAGGCTTCCTCACCGTTAGATTGGCTTGTGATTTGATTTCTAAATTTGGTTCGTTGGATTACAAACAATTACAATAAAACCCAAGATTCCATGATTCCATGTAGATACTTTCGATACGAATCATCAAAGTAAAAGAATCTGCAAACCCCAATAGATAAGATTCCTTCGTAAGAACGAAAGAATCTGTAGATACTCGCGATACCGAGATCGAAAGAATCTTGGGCCAATATAGATAAGATTCCTTCGTAAGAACGACGAGTCCAACAAGACCGTAAGATTCCATGTAGATATCATCGATACCGTAACCAAACCCTAGATTTCATCGTTCGAGAAAGAATCTTGCTCCTGAGATCGGGAAGTCGGGCCAATATAGATAAGATTCCTTTCGTAAAGAACGACTTTTAGTCCAACAAGATGACCGTAAGATTCCATGTAGATACTCGGCCGATGCCGTAACCAAACCCTAGATTTCATCAAAGTTCGAGAAAGAATCTTGCTCGAGATCGAAAGTCAAATAATATAGATAAGATTCCTTCGTAAGAACGACGAGTCCAACAAGATGACCGTAAGATTCCATGTAGATACTCGATGCCGTAACCAAACCCTAGATTTCATCAGTTCGAGAAAGAATCTTGCTCGGAGATCGAAAATCGGGCAATATAGATAAGATTCCTTCGTAAGAACGACGAGTCCAACAAAGATGACCGTAAGATTCCATGTAGATACTCGATGCCGTAACCAAACCCTAGATTTCATCAAAGTTCGAGAAAGAATCTTGCCTGAGATCGAAAGTCAGCCAATATAGATAAGATTCCTTCAGTAAGAACGACGAGTCCAACAAAGATGACCGTAAGATTCCATGTAGATACTCGCGATGCCGTAAACCAAACCCTAGATTTCATCGTGTTCGAGAAAGAATTCGTTTCGAGATCGAAAGTCGCCAATATAGATAAGATTCCTTCGTAAGAACGACGAGTCCAACAAGATGACCGTAAGATTCCATGTAGATACTCGCCGATGCCGTAACCAAACCCTAGATTTCATCAGTTCGGGAAAGAATCTTGCTCGGAGATCGAAAGTCGGGCCAATATAGATAAGATTCCTTTCGTAAGAACGACGAGTCCAACAAAGATGACCGTAAGATTCCATGTAGATACTCGCCGATGTCAACCAAACCCAAGATTTCATCAAAGTTCGAGAAAGAATCTTGCTCTTGAGATCGAAAGCTGGGCCAATATAGATAAGATTCCTTCGTAAGAACGACGAGTCCAACAAAGCAGACCGTAAGATTCCATGTAGATACTCGATACCGTAACCAAACCCTAGATTTCATCAAAGTTCGAGAAAGAATCTTGCTCCTGAGATCGAAAACTGGCCAATATAGATAAGATTCCTTCGTAAGAACGACGAGTCCAACAAGCATGACTCGTAAGATTCCATGTAGATACTCGCCGATACCGTAACCAAACCCTAGATTTCATCAAACGAGAAAGACCTTGGTTTTGAGATCGAAAGTCACAATAATATAGATAAGATTCCTTCGTAAGAACGATTTGTGTCCAACAAAGGTCCCATGTAGATACTCGATACCGTAACCAAACCTTAAGATTTCATCAGAGAAAGAATCTTGCTCTGAGATCGAAAAAATCGAATTCCAAGAACGACGAGTGAGGACCGTAGATACTAGATACGCGATACCGTAACCAAACCCTAGATGAACTAGAAAGAATCTTGCTCGAGATCGAAAACCGAATTTCACTTCCTTTTCGTAGTTCGAGAGTCCAAGAATCTTGTAGATACTGATATCAGAATCCAAACCCTAGATTTCATCGAGAAAGAATCTTGCTCGGAGATCGAAAACCGGGCCAATATAGATAAGACAAACGACGCAGAAACTAACAAAGATGACCGTAAGATTCCATGTGCATACTCTCGATACCGTAACCAAACCCAAGATTTCATCGTAGAAAGAATCTTGCTCTGGAGATCGAAATCGTATAGATAAGATTCCAAGAACGACGAGTCCAACAAGATGACCGTAAGATTCCATGTAGATACCGTAACCAAACCCTAGATTTCATCGTGTCTGAGAAAGAATCTGCTCTAACGAAAACAATATAGATAAGATTCCTTCGTAAGAACGACGAGTCCAATAGTATGACCGTAAGATTCCATGTAGATACTCCGAGAAAGATTTCATCTCGGAAAGAATCTTGCGAGACGAAAATCGTCAATATAGATAAGAGATTCCTTCTCAAGAACGACGAGTCCAACAAGATGGACCGTAGATAAGATTCCTTCGTAACCAAACCCAAGATTTCACGAGAAAGAATCTTGCTCGGAGATCGAAACAACCTTCGTGAAAGATGACCAACAAGAGGACCGTAAGATTCCATGTAGATACTCACGATACGAACTCAAACCCTAGATTTCATCAAACAGAAAGAATCTTGTCTGGGAGAACCCCAATATAGATTTCCTCAAGTCCAACAAAGATGACCGTAAGATTCCATGTGTAGACATCAGACCAAACCCTAGATTTCATCAGTTCGAGAAAGAATCTTGCTCGAGATCGAAAACTCACAATATAGATAAGATTCCTTCGTAAGAACGACGAGTCCAACAAAGATGACCGTAAGATTCCATGTAGATACTCGCCGATACCTCGTAACCAAACCCAAGATTTCATCGTTCGATAAAGCAATCTTGCTCCTGAGATCGAAAGTCGGGCCAATATAGATAAGAGATTCCTTCGTAAAGAACGACGAGTCCAACAAGATGACCGTAAGATTCCACGTAGATACGTCGATACCGTAACCAAACCCTAGATTTCATCGTTCTGGAGAAAAATCTTGCTCTGAGATCGAAACCGGGCAATATAGATATGATTCTTCGTAAGAACGACGAGTCCAACAAAGATGACCGTAAGATTCCATGAGATACTCGATACCGTAACCAAACCCTAGATTTCATCAAAGTTCGAGAAAGAATCTTGCTCGGAGATCGAAAATCAGCCATTATAGATAAGATTCCTTCGTAAAGAACGACGAGTCCAACAAGATGACCGTAAGATTCCATGTGATACTCGCCGATGTCGTAACCAAACCCAAGATTTCATCGTGTTCGAGAAAGAATCTTTGTCGAGATCGAAAATCGGGCTAATATAGATAAGATTCCTTCGTAAGAACGACGAGTCCAACAAGATGACCGTAAGATTCCATGTGTGATATCAGAACTAAACCTAAGATTTCACGATCTTGCTCGAGATCGAAACCAAACTCCTAGATTAAGATTCATGTAGATACGCGATACCGTAACCAAACCCTGATTTAATGTTCGAGAAAGAATCTTGCTCCTGAGATCGAAAAATTTAGCTGGGTTAAAAAAAATTTAGCGATGTTAAAAACCTTTTAGAAGTGAAAACTTAGCGTAAGGAAAAAATTTAGCAGTAAGTTAAAAAGTTTTCAAAGACGAAAAACCCCTATGACGACTATTTCTAACAAATAAAGGGCCAAGAAAACCATTTCGCGTATCACAACTTCCATTTCAATCTCCAACCGTCTATTTCAACCCTCACATCGATCTCTAACCGTCCATTGTTTTTAATTTTTTTTTTCCTTTTTATCCTTTTGTTTTTTTCTTCCTCCACCACTTCTTTTCTTTTTCGTCTTTCGCTCTTCTTTTTTATCTTTCTTCGAACCATTTAAAACAAATTTCCTCCTCCATCTAACAAACACAATCAATCAAACCATTACAAGTCAAGATCATCAACAAATGAGCTTAACATCTATGAAAAGGAGTTTTTTTCATCAACATGGTCGCTTTTTTCTCCATCATCGATGGAGTTTCTTAACAAATCGAGCTCTCCATCAACAAATCGAGGCTTCTCCATCAACAAATCGAGCTTCTCCATCAACAAATCGAGCTTCTCCATCAACAGATCGATCTTGTAATCGGGTCAGAATCGATAATTTTTGTAATAGTTTCATCTCAATTTGCATTAAATTCGTTTTAAGATTGCTGTATTAAATACCTGCTTTAAAAAATCAATCATTGCATTTAATTTGTTTACGATTTGGTAGCATTAAATTTGATGATTGGCCTG
>JAJJWW010000815.1:0-46769 GCA_023531295.1 Papaver armeniacum | reverse complement strand
TATTGATAGTTGGATCAATATATATTCGAGCAACTGAGCAAGTATTGCTCATTCGATAAATTACTAAATATTGATAGCTGAATCAAAGTTCGAGCAATTGAGCAAGTATTGCTCTCTTGATAAATTATTGGTAGCGTGACCAAATAATTAAAATATTGGTAAGGACCGAATATTATTGTATAATTAATCCGGATGTTGATTGCTGGATAGAATTATTAGTGTTTGAACTTGCTCGGAGCGTTTGTTCGAAACCCTAATTTTGATCAATTGCTGGTCAATTGATGATTTACTCAAAATGGGTCATTGAGTGAAGGAGGGACCGGACACATGGGATGATGGTCGACCATGTAGCTCCCAAGTGCTCAAGTGAGCGTGCACCAAAGTCCTTTGTTGACCAGTTGGTGAAAGAACGATCAAACGTTGGTTTAATCATTTATTAGAATAGTGCTCGTGTGAGCGTTAGGTAATAAAACCTAGTTATGGAAAGATAAGGAACCGACCAAGAGGTCATGGGACCGGCCCTTGGTGGTTGTGGGACCAGCTGACGGTCGATTGAGCGAGTCCCAGTCGATTGAGAGAGTTTGGACCCAATATGAGCGATTGATAGCAAATTAGGCCAAAATTGTGAAGATGTGTGAGACCGGATCATTGCAAGCCTTAGGGTCGGCCTTGGTCTGTCAAGGCAGCATGCCCGTGTCACCATGATGTCCGTGTCTCAGTCCTGAGAGGTTTGGTATTTCTGGTGAGCGATTGAGCAATATTTTGGATTTTCAGAAGAGTTTGATCTTGACTGAAACTCTCAATCTTGCTTGAATGAGCGAGTAGAATTTCGCTCATGTGACCGGTTTTTTGAGAATATTAAAATAATAATATTTTAATATTTGACGTGAGTAGCCTAGCCGGTCGTGTGATTATTTGACTTTTTGGCTTTTTCGTGGTTTGAGCAATATTTGAGAAAATATTGAAAAACTAGGGTTTTTGCTCAAACAATGGAGTTTCATGAGATGATGGAAATAATAATATGAGAAAATAAGGGATTGTGAGGTGTGGGACCGACCACGGCTAGGGCATGACCGTCCGGCTAGGTGGCCCGGTCCCGTGACACCTTTCCCTATTTTTGTACGATGAAAGTATGGAAAACTAAGAGTTTCTCTCAAATGAGGGAACCTCTGTGAGATGAGCGAAAATAAATTAAAGTAAAAAAGTAAGATAACGGGAGGGGGACTGGATGGCCGGCCGGTGGGCCCGGTCCCACGCCTCTTGTTTATTTTATTTTATTTTTATTATTTTTCTCCATAAGTTGCTCGTTCGTCCATATTTTCGAATGATCGTTTGTGCGTGTGGGTGCTCGTTCATGCCTTATTGTCAAGTACACTTGCACCATTTTCTCGGGACTTACTCGACGGTGGCTCAGACGCCCGGACAATAAATATTTATTACTAATTCTTGGAATTCAGTCGGGAATAATCCATGAAACGAAGTAATAAAATAGAATTTGATCATCCATTACTAATTCATGGAATTCAGTCGGGAATAAACCATGAAACGGAGTAATGAGATAGATTGATTATCTATTACTAATCCATGGAATCAGCCGGGGATCAGCCATGGAACGAAGTAATGAGATAAAATAGATTACTTTCTAGGAATTCAGTCAGTGAATGTCGCGCTAGAATTAATCTATTGCAGAATCGAGATATGAGATAATTGAAGCATCATACTCGTTCTGAAAGTGTATAGTCAGGGAACAACGTGCAGCGTTGATGTCCTGAAGGCGTTCATCCCTTCTAACAAACAATTATGTCTAAAGAGCCGCCTGAATCTATACACAGTCTCTCTACATAGTCAGGGAACAACGAGCGACGTCACGTCCTGAAGGCGTTAATCTCTCTAACAAATAATTATGTCTAGAGAACCGCCCAATCATTATTCTATGTAGAGGTGGGTCTCTCTATGTAGTCATGGAACATCGAGCAACGTGACGTCCTGAAGGCGTTAAGCTCTCTAACAAACAATTATGTCTAGAGAACCGCCCAATCATTTGATTCTACATAAAGGCCATGATGAAATGTGTAGCATCAAACGCTCAGCTGGGAGGCCTTTTGAGAAACATATTCATCATGGCTCTGAGAGGAATGTTCGCTCGGTCAGAGACCGTGAAATGGTTCACGGATCATAAAACATGAATCGTCACATGCGTTCCTGAAGCCGGGTCAGAAACATGCAGTATCATGATTTTATCCCTTGTTGAAAATCCACCATCCACATTAAGTCCCCTGCTTAGTGGGGGATAGTCATGTTCCGCGGTAAGCATTAGATGGTGATTTTCCAGTAGACGAGATAAGCAGTCGGACTTAGTCGTACAAAGGCATATTCAGAATCCCCTATTTGCTCCAATGATGTCATGTATGAGCAAATGCCCAGGTAAGGACTTGATAGTATGATAGAGTGTCATCCTGTGAGTACGGAGAGATAAAGCACTGCTGATTTGGACGGTCAGACGTTCAGTTTTGGTCAGTTTAGCGTTTGCGGGGGGGGGCCCAAAAGGGAAATCCATGTTTTATTAGGTTTTGGAAATAAAATTGATATAAAAGGGAAGAGACCCTATTTTTTTTATAAGTTGACCGACCACCTTCCCCTTCACCCCTTCACGCCTGAACATAGGAGGAAATTTTCTGCCAGAGCTGCTCACCATCGGTCACCGTCCGGTGAACTTCCGGGCAACTCCGACCGAATCAAAGGTAAGTTTTTTTTTTTTTTTTTTTTTGCTTTGTTGTGAAGTTAGTTGTTCGTGAGTTGTTCACAACAAAATTCCATGTGTGCATGTATGTGTAGGTTTTATGAAAATTTGTTTTAGCAAACATACGTCCGTCCGTCCGTCCGTTTAGGAAACGAATGATAATCCCTAACATGAAAGAAATATGTATATATTTTTTGAAATAGACCTACGTCCAGTGATAAAATTTTGTTTATGAACTTTCATGAAAATCAAAATTTTATTTTCAAAGTATAGGTTCTCACCCAAATACTTTTAGGAGCATAAGCTCGTTCGCTAGTTAAAGTAGTAAATAATAATCCCTAGTATTAGAGAGATTTTTGAAATAAACCTGTGTCTAAAATTTTGTTTGAGAATTTTCATGGAGACAAAATTTATTTTAGAATATATGGACTGTCACAAAAATAGGAAAGACCTATTTGATAAACAGACACTCGTTTGAGCGAATTTTTTTTTTTTAATAAAGTTTACGTGAGTTATTTAGAACATATTAAATGATTAAGGTAAGGCGATTTTCTCTTATTAACTCACGGGCAAAAAAAAAATTACGTGACTTATTCACGTTTTTTTTTTTTTTTTTTTTTTAATGATGCAACACTAAAATCAAATTCTGATTTTCAGCAATTATTAGAAGTTAACAATTTTTGATAAAATATTATTTGTATGGATTTCGTGATTGAATAGTGTATGCACGAAAATCAATGAGTGTTCACTCGGTGGGAGTCGCTCACACGGTGAAATTATGTGAATTGCTCACACGATAGAAGTTTCATGAGCTGCTCACAGTTTTATGAAAATCACGTTATGATTTTGAATAACGAATTTTGTTCGTCTTTGCAGGTTTGAAGAAGCGAACAAATTCTCGAGATTATAATCACTACAGCCAGTGAAATTGTAAACATGTAAGAGACTGAGAGTTACCATTTTTGCAGACACTGATGCGAGCATCCTAATTATTCCATTGTGCTGTGTGTTGATGAATTTTGTATATGGATGTCACATCAACTTTGCAAGGATGACTGATTCCCATGATGGCGCCTCCAGAGATGATGATGCTTCCAGAGATAATACTTCCACAGATGCAAACTCAGAAAATGATACCTCTGTAAATAGAACTTCTATCGACGAAGAGGAAGAAGAAGAAACAACTTGAACAAAGAATATTCCAAACACTGATGATGATTTCTTCGTGGTTCAATATAGACCTGAAAAACGTCTGCCAGGTTCCTCGTTTCGTCTTCTTATAGATCCCAGGGATATTGTTTAGAGAAAATTGGTGTCACCTCGAGCGACTATTCGATTTTGCTTACATGGGAAATATTATGCTGGTTCACACATAGACTTCAAACTTTCTCGAAAGCCTTTAGGAGATTTCTCCGGGTGGGCGATACATATGTTGGGATATAACACCATGTGAGAACCATGTTGGATAGTGCACAGGTGACACGAGCTATTCAAGCAGCTGGAGATTTGTCAATTTACCATGATATGAAAGGTATAGTGACTTTGCTTGCTCGCTGGTGCGTTTTTACTCATACTTTCATATGTATGTGGGGATAATTTACCATTACTTTAGAGGATGTGGTTGCTTTATTGCATCTTCCGATCCGCGAGTAATTTACCACAGTAGCACTTTTGGCAGATGAGAATGTCATATCTGATACCTTGACAACTACAATTCATGGATTAACAAATTATCCAGCAAATCTTGTTATATTCAATGGTTGAAGCACTGGTGGCCGAGAGATGGAACTCCTGAAAGACCTGTGGATGGTATATTAAACATTGTTGCGTTCTTGTGCATGTGGTTATCCAGAGATGTATTCGAGGATAGTGGAAACTTGTTGAAGCCATTCGTAATTCCTTTCTCCATTAATGTAGCTCAAGGTGAGAAACTTCCCATTGGTAGTCTGTTCCTGGGTTCACTGTTTTCCAATTTGGATTCCTTGGTCGTGGATTCCAGTGTTTCCAATGGTTTTCTGAAGATTGAAACATATGTTAACACAATGTTTCTCCAAACCTTATTATGGGAGCACTTCAAGAATTATGCACCAATTCCTCGTAGCATCTTGCAAGGACGAATGCTGATGCTCGTTATGTTCTTTCTGAGAAGGATAATGCTAGGATTATGTGTTGGTCCACTAAGAAGCCTTGATGCAAGACACGCCTCACCAGTGTCTTAGACAATGAGTCTGAGTTTAATTTTCGTTCTTGGGTGTCGATTCCTACTTTTATCTCTCAGTTGTTCACTTTCAATGGCGATGAAGAGAATGTTACTTTGGAATCTGGTGCAAACTTGAGTGACGGTGAGAGATCATTCATACTGAGTTTTACTCATGGCTATTATAGTATCAGTAATACATGGGAATTTCTGGTGGACGAGTATAATATCGATAGAGCAGCTCGAAAAATGGGTCTTGACCAATGTGTTCCGGATGTTCGGAAAGAAAAACCGTCGGTCGATAAACTTAAGGCTTCTTTAGATTGTACACATTCGACTGGTCGTGAATATCTGTTCCTTGCTCTCGACCGAATTCGCCTGCGACTCCAGGTTACGTAACTTTTCTCAAGCGTCAAGAACTTGATCGTTTATATGATTTTATAATGGCTATTCAAACTCCGGTACAAGAACCTCCTTCTGTTGAGATGGTTGCTGAGCGACAAAGGTTGAAGCATCCTTATACAGGTGATAAACGAAAAGTACTCCCAGGATGTTCACAAGTAAGTATTCTTCTTATGAATTTTATAGAGATATAATAATCGCCTCTTAATTACTTCGTTAATTTTACCACATGATGGTCGTGCAGTGAGACCTCAGATTGATATAGACTTCACGGAAATTGAAGAAAGTCCTAGAGGCGGACAACCCAAAAGTAAGAATTACAGAATGTTACCGAAAAGTGTGCAGTCCCCAACCGCTTCTTTGGTGAGTTGTTAGCACTTCCCTTATCATCACGGTTTTATTATCCGTGTAATTAGGATTCAAAAAGAAATATTGTTAATTTATTTCAGAATTTTGCTCCATCGGTCATTGACGGTCTTCATCTTGCTTCCACACGAACAATTCAGGAATCCATCACCGATGAAGAGGTCGATGTAAGTATCTTTTGTGCAAGAGATTATGGCATTTCCTTGAATGAAATAATGATAATTGTTGTTGATATATCCAGGAGGAGATTTTCGTGGATAAACAAAATACTGATGAAGCACATTCCTCTTTGGGAAATAAGGAGAGGGAGAATCTTCAAGACCCGGAACCGAATGGAAGTAATAATGCCACTAACGTTGGTTTCAATAACATTAATCCTTCGAACGACTTAGAGACCCCTCAAGTAAGTGTTCCTCCTGTACTCTCTTCATAGAAGTATAAAATTGCTGATTTGTGAATGAATGAGTGAGCTCCCATGTGAATTCACGAAATTTATTGCCGAAATACGTCACCAGAAAATCCAGAATTCAACATTTAAGTAAAAATTAGGTAAAAATGTTGTAGAATCTTCGTCCGATGTCGTATTTTTATGGTCTACCCCAGTTTTCTCATGCCCGAAATTTCCAAGCTTTATCATAGAAGCTTTTTGAGTTTTGAGCATGTTTAGGGGCCGAAATCGGCGAAACAATAAACAGCCGGCAAATGTTTTGGCCACATCTCTTTGCTCGTTTATCCAATTACTATGAAATTTTGACATTTTGTAGAGAACATCCATACAAAGAGAATGGTATATGATCCAACCTTAGATTCCTTACCAATTTCTCCCAGCTTGTCATCTTATACAGGGCATTGTAAAATCTCTTCAGACGATTTCGTAGCAAAACGTGTTTTTATGGTTTCTACACTATTTGCTCATGTCTTGAATGTATAATAAGGAACTTAGATAGTGTTAATTCACTTACATGCTGGATTTTATGATTACCTTTGGTTCCCATGCTTGAATCATTCCAATCTCATGTAATTTTCGTATTAGGTGTCAAATGCCGAAGTTGAGAATAACATAACCAATGGTGATGATTTGAACAATATAGCTAATCAAAATGGTGGCATTACCAGCTCTGCACCTCAGGGTCATGAGAATGTTGTTGTTGAAGTTGTTGAAGAGAATGATGCTCAAGTTGTTATTGCTCCAGAGGAGGAGGGAACCGGTCCAGAGACAGAAGAAGCTATGATGGAAGGAACTGCTCTTGCTCCATTAATGGAAGAGATTACTCCAGAAATAGAAGAAGCTGCTGAGAATCGCATAGTAGTGCATAAATACTCTACTGCAGGGATTGCCTTTGTTCCTCTATTTGGTGAGTTACTCCCATACCATGAACGAGTTAGTGGATTTAGCGTTCCTATTGCATATGACGGCATTTATGAAGAAATATGGTCATATCGTCGTCATCACAGACCCAAAAAGAAGTTATTTCTCGACCAATCAAGTAGGAACTCTCTTACGGGTTATAGACAACATACGAACCAGGGCTAGAAGTACTGTTCCTCCAGATGTACTCTTTGATTGGGAGTACAATTTGGAACATTCTGAGAGACTGGGTTTTAATGTGGGATGGCTTCGTGAGAGAATTGAAGCCATTAAAGAAATAGTCGAAAAGAATGTACCTCTGACAAGTGATGCTGTGATGAAGAAGGAGGATAAGATCGCCCGACTGATTGAAGAGCAAGAGTTGGAGAAAGCTGTTTTGCGAGACTTGAAGATTGCAGAGGAGCAAAAATCTTTCTTTGTTGATTTCCTTTAGTTTCTTTTCCATAATCTCTTGAATCTGGAACTTCTGAGAGATGTGAGGTTTTATTTTCGTTTTGATTTCTTGATTGGTTTTGAATAGGTGAATGATTGAGGATTTTCTTTTTGGAATTGGTAGAGATTTTCTTTAAATAAAGAACTTTGATAAATTGCTGAATTCAAATACTGAATGCAAGTATTGCAAACATTTTGGAGGAATTGAAAATACATGTGAAAGAAAATCCTAAAAAATAATTAGGTGTCTCGAGCGTTCGTTCTTCCGTGCCTTGAACAAATAACACTTCAGAACGTTAAACACCTCATGCGTCAAAAGTTTTGAGACAATTCTCGTGAATCACTGGTACACTTGTCTTTCCCTTCATATCATCCAATTTGTAGTATCCTCCAACTGCCAACTTAGTAATCATAAAAGGTGTTAGAGCACTGCTCGGTCAAACTCACATGCGTTGCTTCTCAAGCATGTTTGTCAATGTAAGTGATCAAAACTATAAGTTTCTATTTCTAGCCTATTTATAGATGTCTCGGACTAGGACATAAATAGTGTAGTTGAGCTTAGATTTCACAGAGTTCATCATTTGAAGACGAAGAACTACTAAGGGGAGCTTGTGGAACTTCTTCGACAAAAGGTATGTGGAGACTTGAACTCATCTATCACTTAGAAAGTCTATTTCTTCTATCTCCTATATTGATACATAAGTCGTGTTAAGATATAGTTTTCTCTATACACATTTGAGATTTCGAGCTGAGTATATCTCACTTACATATTTCTCGAAATATGTGTTGGTAAGATTTCACTTCGACCAAGTTCATCTTATATCATGAGAAAATTGCCGAGTAACATCGTACATGGTTTGTGTGATACAATCATTTGATGTAGGCTTGGAATGTTTCGATAATGATTATTTCAATATCTTGAAAATTGCTTTGATGCTAATAGTGTGTGAAAACGGCTATTATTATTATAGAAGAATGTTTCAATGATTGAAATAAAGAGTTTAGAATCTTGTAACCATCTTTGGATATAAGAATAGTGTGTTCGCACATTAGTGTATAAGTCCAAAACCGGGAGCCTAAAGTATGCATACTTGTGTGTATACAAAAAGGTTATAGGAGACTGGGTAAGTATGCGTACACATACGCATACTGGCGGAAGTTCACGTCAGTGAATTTTTGCCGAGTTTGAAAACCAAAAACCAAACTCATACGGTTACCTAAAGTGCGCGTACCCGTACGCGTACTGGCAGAAAGTTCACGTCCGGTGAATTTCTCGAGATGACCAACTGTTGGTCGTGACGAGTTTGAAAACTAAAACAAACTCAAATCCGGTTACTTAAGTACGCATACCATACGCATACTTAAGTGTGTTACTTTTCTAAAATCGGTTATACGTGAACCTAAACATTTATCAATAAGGAATGCAATCTTTGAAAACCGTGGCTATAATGTTCATGTATTGATTCGAGTGAATCAAACCGTTTTTGCTTTAATTGTGTTCTTGTATAATCCATGAGAATATAGCAATTGAACAACTCTTTAACTAGTTTCATTTGAGTCATTTGAACTAGTTATGGTTAAGATGAACAAGGTTGATATGAGAGTAATCATATGGCTAACCTCGGTTAACTATTTGTGAACTAACATGGTGTACACATTTAGGTACGGTTACATAAACCTAAATGAGGGTACATTTTATTTGTGTGTAATAAGCTAAGTTCGATCTAAAGGTTGAAAGATATTAGCTTGGGAGAATCATGTTTTTCATCTAACGGTGAATATTGAATACTTTGTTACCAAGGTAACTTAGATTGGAAACCCTGATTTGAAAACTATATAAAGGAGAACTCTAGCAACTGGGAAACCTAATCCCCACACATCTTGTGTGTTACTAGTTGCATAACTAGAGTCGATTCTCCTTTAAACTTAGGTTTGTTCTCGAGACCCTGTAGGTTAACGACTTAAAGACTTCATTGGGATTGTGAAGCCGGACCCAACTATTATCTTTGTAGTTGCGTGATCTGATCTTGTTGTTTCTATCGTGTTGAGTATAATTGGAATAATTGGCTCGAGATTTATATCTCCGATAGGCAAGATAGAAAAGTAATCACAAACACTTCGTCTCATCGTTTGTGATTCCACAATATCTTCTTTCGCTAGTCGATTAAGATTATTGTGAGGTGATTGATAATTATAGGCTGTTCTTCGGGAATATAAGTCCGGGTTATCCATTGGTTCCTGTTCACCTTTATTTATCAAAAGACAGAACAAAAACTCTTGGGTATTTCTGTGGGAGACAGTTTTATTCAATCCTATAGACTTTTCTGTGTGAGACAGATTTGTCTATCAAGTCTTCGACTTTGGGTCGTAGCAACTCTTGGTTGTGAGTGAGATAAACTAAGGGAATCAAGTGCGTAGTATCCTGCTGGGATCCGAGAGGTAAGGAGCGCAACTGTACCTTGAATCAGTGTGAGATTAATTAGGGTTCAACTACAGTCCAGTCCAAGTTAATTGGTAGTAGGCTAGTGTCTGTAGCGGCTTAATACAATGTGGTGTTCAATCTGGACTAGGTCCCAGGGTTTATCTGCATTTGCGCTTTCCTCGTTAACAAAATTCTGGTGTCTGTGTTATTTCTTTTCCGCATTATATTTTGTTATATAATTAAAATATCACAGGTTGTGCGTTAAGATCAATCAATTAGAATATCCAAGCTTTGGTTGTTGATTTACATTGATTGACACTTGAACATCCGTCTTTGGTACCGTTCAAGTTGTTTTACATAATAATCATGCTCGGGATTTCTATCTTTGATTTGTTTGATTACATTGTGAAATGAGATATTAAACTCTTTGATATACTTTACTCTAGATTGAGTCCACTGCCTAGTTGATTCTCTAGAAAGTGTATTGGAGTAAGTCCTATCAGGTTGCCAAACGAATTATTGGGTGTGGTTGTTAGACCCTCGCATTTTCAATTGGTATCAGAGCAGACAAACACTATAAACCTAATAAGTTTGTGTTTGATTGATCCTTAAAAATTTACCCTATGGGAAATTTCTTTGGAAAACTTGGTCTTGGCATCCAGTAACGCACGCCAGAACTCCTTAAAGATTGTTCGAAGATTATTACGGACAGAACCTCTGGTGTCTCTTGATAATCTCTATTCATCTAAGACTTTCGAAAACTTAGATAGTGAGAAACAATCTAAAGGAAAAATTAAAAAGAAAGGAAGATTGAGAAAACTTTCTTTACGCTCAAAGATATGGAATCTCACTAGATTAACTCTTAATCTTTTTGAGGATTACTATCGTGATTGATCAATTGACAAAGATCTATTTGGAGCTTTTGAAAGCGTTTTTAGATTCTTAGAAAAACTTAACTTCGTTAAGTCTAAAAATTGTTCCGATAAAGGTTCGGCACATGTAATACCATGCAATCAAGGTGTACGAACTAAACTTGTTGTCAACATAAGTAAATTCAATAAAACGGGTTCTCATGTTGTTGACACAGTTTCAAGTTATCGGAAAAACCTTCTTTCTGGTCAAATAAAAAGGAAGTTAGAAAGCTCTAGTAACCCTGATTATCATCATTACTATGACTATATCACTGGCACTGCACACAAATATCAACCAGGAATAGTGCATGAAAGTCTCTCTGCACATAGTGCCCCTTGGTAACAAGTCTGGATCTACCCCATTTATATATATATCTTGAGATGGGGCAAGAAATGGTTTAATTTGTGTACAGTTGGGTTAAAAAATGTTATTATGTCCTTCTAGGATTTTCGAATAAGCTTTCTACTGCATCCGTCTCCTCTCACAAATTGTGTTTCCACGGGATGCACAACCTTGATGTGCGAACATCAAAGAAAATCACACATTCCTTTTGTGGGTCGCGGTTCATAAACGGGTCCAAGCCCATTAGTGGGGCATATATAGAAGAAGTACGCGTACCTTCTTCTTCATCCCATCGGTCCGCGTACGTGAACTTTCTAGGGTTCATGAAATTCCTCCATTAAATTCCTTGGAGGAAAATAAGACAAAGGGGTGTTCAAGGTTCATTCCAAGTAAGTGATTTCCTCTTGTTTTTCTTTCCAATTTCTAGATCTCATGATGAATCTCAAGGTTTCAAAAGGAATATAAAAAAATTGAGTTCTTCATCTTCTAGCATGAATTTACCTATAGATCAAAATTCTCTTAGGATTAGATTTGTTAGTAACTCATGTGTTGAGGTTTTTGAACGGATTTCATCCAATGGTTTTATTTTAGAAAAGAAATTGGATTTATCTTGTGGACATAAAGAGGATTTAGTTTGTTTTGAAAAATTCAAGCTTGGAAACATCTTTGATGGTCTTGGGGAAGGTTTTGACACTCTTACAAGAATCTTCTATGCTAACATCCATGATGTTAATCTTAATGACCTGGAATTTATGACCATGGTTAATAGACAAAGGATTCATGTAACTAGAGAGTTAATTTCAAAGATTACTAATATTCCTCTTGGGAATTATCGCCTTCCAAGACCTTGTCATGAACGTCCCTCTGATGAAACCATCTCCATTGGTCTATGTGGTAAGAGTGTAGCTTGGAATGAAGGAAAGTTTCCTACTAATGATCTTAGTCTTGCCTTGACGTCTTTTGCTAAATTTGGAATATCTAATCTTTGTCCCTCCACGATTGAGAATTCTCGTTGGAATCGTGAGTTTGGGGAATTGGTCTATTTCCTTTTGTTGGAATTTCAAAGCCTCGACATTTGTGGCTTTATCATTTTTCAAATGGTGTCGATGACATCCTCCAACAAGAAGCTAGGATTTCCTTGCTTAATTGAGCGAATATGTCGCACTTTCGATATAGATCCAATTTGGAACTCCATTGGTTCTCCCAAGCTCGACCGCCCTTGTACATTCAATCGCATGAAGGGGAATGCTTGAAAGAGACAAAGGTTCAACACACTTGATGGCTCATGTGATTCCTCTTCCATGAATCTTCTTCATCAAATTCACAAAGATGTTTGTCAGATCAATGCCAAAGTAAGGTGTGTTCAAGAGCAACTACTTGTAATTGCTACCAAGTTTCCGGATATCAAGGATGACATGGATAGGATTCAAGCCACTCTTATGGTTTCTGATGACGAAGATGTTGACTAATCTTTTCCTATCTTGTCACTGGTGATGGCTAGTTGGTTTTAGAGTTTTTTTTTTATTATGTCTAGTAAATCTTCTTTTAGATAATTTATTTCTTAGAAGAATAACTAGGGTTTGGAATAGCCATTATTGTGAGTACATATAGCTATGTCCAACGATTTTCATCTTTAATGTTTTTACATTTATTTATTTAAATTCTATGTTTTTGGATGATGATTTTTGAAATTTTAATATTTATGATTTTATATATTGTAAATTGTTATGGGATATGTTGTTTACGTCCGTGAGCCTGTGACTATCCCATACTTGTTCAAAAGTTATCTCTATTATGTCGGTATGAATGTATTGATAGAAGATAGAATGAACTTTTGACACAACAAAAGTTAAAGCCTTTTATGTCATTTTTTTGATGGAAGAAAGGATAAAGCTTTTGTTTACGCGGATTAAGTTTATTATATGTCATTGTGCAAATAGTGATGGAAAATAGAATGAATCCTTGTTTATTCCGCAGTATTGGTCGATCTCCGATCCACATTTTTGTGCATATACTGTGTTGCTCCACAAGTTTTCTTGTGTTTGAGCATGACCAACTAAATTGATCATTATCTTGTGGTTATTTTAGTTGTTGCTCCGTAAGTTCGCTTATGTCGAGCATGACCAATTGGATTGATCACGTTGTGGTTAATTTGGTTGTGTATTTTAATTAAATTAATCGTGGGTTTTCTTGTGATTAATTTGGTTGTATTTTTAGATTGCATTAATCATGGGTTCTCTTGTGGTTAATTCAATTGAATATGTTGGATACAAATTCATGTTTTCATGTGATTTGAGTTTATCCAAAAGAAATCCTTATTTTCTTGTAAAAGCAAGGTCACCTTTGTTGTTCTTTCGGGAATGACATTTTATGGGGGAGAGTTCTTTTTGAACTTGTGCTTAATTGCCAAATCTTTGTGGGGAGTGCTACAGTGGAATATTATAGGGGTTATCTTGTATCTTTATAAACTCCTTGATGAATGCATTTAGCTTCGGCTTTATGATGGCATCTAAATAAGTTGATATGGTATTCTCTTTTGGTCATGAAGTATCTCTGTGAAAATTTCATGAGGATCCCACTAGTTTTCGTACCTTTGCCAATTTATATTGACAAAAGGGGGAGAATTAATGTGTAGTGTGATACTACAAATACATATGGTTTACGGATCATTATGTAAGGGGGAGTGGTTTTCATGTTGAGATGAAGTATTGACTAAGGGGGAGTGATACATATCACCATAGTATTGTTGTCAAAGTTGTGATACAATTGAACTTTGATGCTATGTAATAATACTATGACACCGTATAACAATGATTGAGAGCATTTTGTTTTCTCATTGTTATCGCTACGGATCTTCAACAACTATGATGTTGAACTTACAACCTTTAGGATCATGGAGTACTTGGAAGTGACGAAGATTTTGAATCGCGTTGAAGATGCCAAGAGATCAAGCATTTGGATGAGAAGCTACAATTTCTATCTATTTTTTAATCCATATGTATTGATATTTTTGTCACTAAAATTGACAAAGAGGGAGATTGTTAGAGCACTGCTCGGTCAAACTCGCATGCGTTGCGATCTCAAGCATGTTTGTCAATGTTAGTGATCAAAACTATAAGTCTTGATTTCTAGCCTATTTATAGATGTCTCGGACTAGGACATAGATAGTGTAGTTGAGCTTAGATTTCACAGAGTTCATCATTTGAAGACGAAGAACTACTAAGGGAAGCTTGTGGAACTTATTCGAAAAAAGGTATATGGAGACTTGAACTCATCTATCACTTGGAAAGTATATTTCTACTATCTCCTATATTGAGACATAAGTCGTGTTAAGATATAGTTTTCTCTATACACATTTGAGATTTCGAGCTGAGTATATCTCGCTTACATATTTCTCGAAATATGTGTTGGTAAGCTTTCGCTTCGACCAAGTTCATCTTATATCATGAGAAAATTGCCGAGTAATATCTTACATGGTTGTGTGATATAATCATTTGATGTAGGCTTGGAATATTTCGATAATGATTATTTCAATATCTTGAAAATTGCTTTGATGCTAATAGTGTGTGAAAACGGCTATTATCATTATAGAAGAATGTTTCAATGATTGAAATAAAGAGTTTAAAATCTTGTAACCATCTTTGGATATAAGAATAGTGTGTTTGTACATTAGTGTATAAGTCCAAAACCGGGAGCCTAAAGTATGCATACTTTTGTGTATACAAAAAGGTTATAGGAGACTTGGCATGTACGCATACTGGCGGAAATTCACGTATGCGTACAAGTACGCATACTGGCGGAAGTTCACGTCCGTGAATTTCTGCTGAGTTTGAAAACCAAAAACCAAACTCATCCAGTTACCTAAAGTGCACGTACCCGTACGCGTACTGGTGGAAAGTTAACGTCCGTGAATTTCTGCTGACTTTGAAAACTAAAACAAACTCTGTTGTTGGTGGATTTTCAACAAAGGTCAAAACCGTAAAATCATGATACTGCATGTTTCTGATACGGCTTCAGGCATGTGACGATTCATATTTTACGAATTCATGATGAACATGTCTTTCGAAAAGCCTCCACTAGCCGAGCGTTCGATCCTCGGCATTTCATTGTGCCTCTATGTAGAATAATAGAATTGGGCGGTCATCCTACATAATTGTTTGTTGAGAGGGCTTAACGCCTTCAGGACGTCGGTGATACTTACTGTTCCCTGACTACATGAGAGCGACCCCCCTCTACATAGAAGAACGATTTGGCGGTTCTCCGTAAGATTGAGAGTAACAACACCTTCTGGACAGTGACACTCACTGATCCTGACTATGTAAGGCGACGTGTATAGACTCGGGCGTTCTCGTAAGATTTGAGAACGCCTTCGGGATATTAGCCATCTCCTGACTATGCACATAGATTAATTATGCCATGACATCCACCACTGAATTCCCAGAATGATCTATTATTGCTCATATTCCATGGTCGAATCCACGGCCTGATCCTATGGAATGGCAAAAACAATTGCTTCTATTCCATGGTCGAATCCACTTTGATCCCATGGAATGGCAATAACAATTGTTCCGATTCTATGATCGAATCCACAACTTGATCTCATAGAATGGCAATAAACAACCGTATTATCTCATTAATCCGATTTCATAAATCCTATGGAATGGTAATATATAACTTTATTACTCCGATTTTATGGTCGAATCCACGATCCCATGGAATGGTAATGCCTATTTTATTATTCCGAATTCATGGTCGAATCCACAAACCGATCCTATGAATTGATAATAAATAACTACTCATTCTTATTGTTCAATTTCATGAATTATTCTACACTGAATTTCATGGATTAAAATAAATACTCAATAACCTGCATCCGGATCATCACCGAGTAAGCCCCACAAAAATGGTGTAAGTGTACTTCGACAATGATGCACGATTGAGCACCCGGATGCACGAACGAGCATCCAAAAATATGGACAGATGAGGTATCCTACGCAAAACAAAGAGAAAACAACAAATATTAATAAAATAATAAGGAGCGCCTGGGGCCGGCCCACCGGCCGCCGGCCATGCCCTAGCCGTGGCCGGTCCCCATGCTTCTTCCATTATTTTGCCCTATTTTGTTATTTTCATGAACTCATGAAAAACTCCTTGATTTTAGCAACTTTCCTTGTTCTTGCAAAATTCATGAATTCTTCATAACTTCAAATATTGATTGTTAACGTGGTTGTATAGTTAATTTTTTAAATAGATCGACACTTCAAATACCTTGTCAGTCTCCGCTAGGACTTGCACATCATCTTAATTAATTTATATAATTCTCTCATCTACAAACCAACAATTATTTGTCCATGTTGCACCTCTTTGCATTTCAAAATCGAAGATGCGGTGATATGACACAAATGTAGGTAAATATTCATAAAATCATTTTTTTAATGATGTACTTGCATTTATTTCGTGTTCGGGGTAGCTCCTTCAATTTCAGCCACTGGAATATTCTTCACAAACGAACTACATATTCTTCTCGAAATCCTATCCATCTTTGCAATAGCAAACTTTAAACAATGTAGTCTATTCATATCGTAGTTCTCGAATAGCATCTTTTGTATGCTTATCAGAGCAACCAGCTTTGTAGTACAAAACTTTGTAGAATGTAGTATATCATATTGTGAAATTCGATTTTTCTTAAATACTAAATAGGATTTGGTTATAATATATTGGATTAATCAATTGATCTGTAAGAGATTAGTTCTACTCCGTGATTTACAATGGGTAACGCCGACATACTTCTTTAGTGCTACTCCCTCCTGATGCTATCTGACATATATACCCTATGGATGATTTTTTTTTTTTAGTTAGAAGCATCTATGGATGAATTTGAACCCTTAATATTCATGGATCAGCCTTGGATAGGCCTTCCTAAACAATATGTTGAATTACTATAATTTATAAAAGGTCGCCTAAGTTATGCCATGCATGGGAATTTCCGTCATGAACTCTTTATGTAGCAAGTTCGGAGTGCCTTCTGAGCTCATGTTTCTTGGTTCTATATGGTTCAGTCATTTAAAGGTTAGAAGTTGGCAGAATTACGAATCCAATTTAAATTTTAGGTTTCTTTACAAAAGAATGATACTTTTCCGTCTATATCTTAATCATGGCTTCCCCCAATCATGTTTTTTTCAAATTAACGGAAGTGTACTTAAAAATATTATGTTTTAGCTGCTTAGATATGCTTATACCAGTCTTACATTTGTGAGTTATTTAACGTTTGATTCATGGGTGGGTGCTCGCAGATTAATATCTTGGGTATCATCTGTTACGTACTTATGTGAGGTTATTTGCAATTATTTGGGTAAACTTGGTTTATAAAGGTGATGGCACATATTCTATATATATATATATATAGCGTTGTTGCCGATTATGTATGATCCTTCTACGATGTAATAGTGTTTGTATAAAAGATTCCATAGGCTCATAAATAACACGAGTTTGTTCATTTGCTAACAGGTTAACGTACAAGATTTGAAAGGAGAATGAAGGTGGTGTTGTCAACAAGTTCAGACCAATGTCACAACTACAATTGCTCAAAGAGAAATCTGACATCTAAGCTTTTGTTGGCAAAATCCTTAGTTCCAGACCTTTTTCAGGTACAGATGATCATTCTTTATTAAAGGCATAACTCTATAACTCCATGCTCCATTTACTTATCTATTTTCATGCATTTTCTTGATTATTTTCTATTCCAAATGCTTTTGAAGAATCACAATATACCGTTAGTCAGTGATTCAAATTGGACCAACTATAAGATTTATTTTGAGCTGATGCATATTACGTTGGGCTTCCTTCAATATTTTCTGCCTAGGTGAGTGCCTCAAGCATGGCTCCATTGAACCAACAATAAGATCCTTGTATGTAAGTTATCTTTCTTATTTATTTTACTCAAAGATCAGTAATTTAAGAGTGACCTGAACATGAACAGAGAGTACTCACTGAGTTTCGCTAATTTAAAAGTAATTTATTTTGAAGCTATGTTGTCAGATAATCATAGACTAGATAAATTTAATGGTGGGAATTACAACCTACATGCAGTTTGAACTCTGATTTAAGAACCACAACCATCACTTTTGATACCATAGAAACAATGCGTCTCAAAGAGATGACTAATCTTGGTATGTTGACTTGATTCAACTAATCCAAATAGGCATGTGGAAGTAGCATTCACTTAAGTTACCTCAACTTGGTGTTATTGTGGTACCCTACCAAACCTGTATGCGATTTTATTCTCGGCTTTCTTATCTAATGGAAGAGAGGACTTCCGAGTTTGTAGGAGGAGGTTTAGCGAGAACAGTAAGATAGAAAATAGAAAATGGAGGAGTGATGATGTTTTTGTTGAGGGTATTAGAGATGCCCGTACTAATAGAAAATAGAAAATTGGAAGGGGTTTATAAGTTTGTACATACAATTCGGTAGGAGGGGTGTTGTTTTATTTTTTCAACTTATGAACCGTTCTAGAATAGAAATCTCTAAGGTTAACTTGCTCATTAATAGAAAAACAGAATCTATAAGTTCATCACAGCATCTTTGCTTTCAAATAAACCTGCAAAAGCAATTTAGAAAGAGAACTATGCTTTAGTAGCTGGAATTCGAGATCAAAATTCCAAATTAGATAATGGCACGGCGAGGTGACATTATTAGAACTATCTAGGTCTATGACATTGATCAACAGATGACATCAATAGGTTACGTAGTCTCACATTCAAGCTTCTAAATAAAAAAATAAAACGTGTACTTATTCTTGAATCCTGATGGCCACGAGTAACATTGTTTTGTTAATTAGTTTACTGGAGAACAACTTGCAGCACTGATTGTTTATATTTGTGGTGAATGATCTTTGCAGGAACTTCTTCGATGTCATATTTGAAGCATTTTATACAAGCTTTTTCTTAGTTCTAAGGGTTTAGGACCCATAATTTGCAATCTTTCACTGCTGAATTTGATTATTGCTACGGATACAACTACTTTAAGAAGTTATATCTTAGAAAGAGCAGATCCAAATCTATTGGAAACAATAAAAACTTGATAATTATTGTTGTTGGGGCTTTTTCACTGCAATAGTAAGACGGGTATTATCTTTTTTTCTGCTAAAATACTTTGCTTGGTTGGTTGTGAAACATCCATAAGCCTGTTACCTACCATCTTAATTGAATCTACAAATGATGTATAATATGGTACATCATAAGTTCTACTAAATTAGGGGCCTAACTTTCTTTTGATGTATACATGCTAAATAGTTTTATGTAATTATTCCATTCATGTAGCTTAACAGCCTAATTACTTAGTTTACTTTGGAGCCACTGGATACAACATCTTCAAGGATGCATGCAGACAAGTGCCTTACGGAAATGCAAAGGACTCGGGGAACCCTGTCAGATTGCACATGGAGTAGGCCTTTTATGGGCTTGACATTTCGCTGCTTTTGACCTCCAATCAGCAGCTATTCAGGTATTCTTTTATACCTTCAAATAGGAAACTTATACCTGTAAAGTTCATGTTCAAAACCAAAGGGGAATCATTTGTAACCTATATACTGGTGGATATTCACGTCTAGGCGTGGCTATATTTTTTTTTTCCATTTGAACATGATCCTGGAAATATGTTTTCTTCAATTCTCTTTTTTGTTGGTAGTGTTTTTTTCCTTATTTTCTTAGTATCCCCCGTTTAGATCTCGTTCTCTAATTTGGATGTTGGTCATGGCCGAGGAAAAACAAATTTCAATTATTAGTAAAGTTTCTTTCTATGATTGTTCTCTTTGAATTATCAATTACGTTCAATATGTTATGCTCCAAAAAAAATAAAAAATCATTATGATCTCGTAAGTGTCCACGAAAAACATTGAACTTCGATTCCTTCGAACTTGGATTCATGAAGTAGGAGTCTACCAAAATAGAGGAAATATATGACTACGTAATTGCAGCTTCATCACGTTGTGTGTTTCTTTCTTTAGAATCCTCCGATCCTTTTACAAATTGTGTTATTCCTTGCTCTAAGTTACTCCTAGGATAGTATGTTAGCACAAGACCATATGGTTCACTCATGTAATCACTTTACTTGCTGTCTTAGCTCAAATGGAAGAGCATATGGTTCTCAACCATGTAGTTGTGGGTTCGACTCCCGCAGATGGCATTGTTATTTGGGTAGACTAAAACCTCACATGCTTCAGTTGACAATATTAGATCTTTAATTATGTAGTGCAACACATGCGTGGGATCAAGAAGGGTGTCATATATCATCTTGGTATATGGTAAGGATCAGAATGGAACAATCTAATTCCAATTCTTTGTGAAGTCTTTCAAAGCAATTATATTCATGGGTGCAGGGTAGATAGTTCAACAAGTGAAACCGTGAGAATTGGAGGGTGCATTCAAAACCATACATATTCCATCTTTGTCATAATAGTTGATATTGGATTACTTGACTTCGTGCACAAATATATAGGAGAAACTTTAGTTTCGGAGAGATACCACAAGAAGGCAAAGTTTGCTTGGATTCTAAACCATGGTATCTCGCAATGCAATTATAATGTAGCTTTCTGAGTAAGAGGCATCTAAACCATGTATATTTTGATCAAAATGTTGCAGACTGGGGAGTATAACCACCGGCCCAGACTCTTTCCATTCCTCCATTTGTTTATAAAACGGGTACTCTTAAGTGAGCGGCAAAGGAATCAAGTGGAGGTTGTGTTTACAATTCCCATCACATCTCTCCCGCTTATGGATTATTTGATTGTGTTGATTTTTCTCTGTCAATGATAGTTATTGGTTGTTATGTTTATTCCATTTTGTTAACCTATTGCTTATGTTTGCACTTGGATGTATTTATAGTAAAGGTTTACAAGACATTCTTTTGCCTTTAAGAACTGCCGTTTTTTATGATTCCAGTGACGTTAATTCACATCATTACTTGAAAATCCAGTGGCATCAAGAAAGTTTATTCTTTTGAAGCTGTGTGTCGTATTATTTTGTTTCTTTGCAGCAAAATTTGCTGAACACACCACGAGTACTCTGTGCCAAGGAAATCACCTTCAATATATACTCAACTACATGATGTTGGGTTGCAGGTAAAGCAAAATTGATTTACATTTGGAATTTGGTGCATTGTTACTCAACTCTACTTTAGAAGTTCCTTTTTTCTGTCTTTGAGAGGGACATGTAAATCACCTCTCCCATAATAGCAATTTTCTTATTACTAGAAGGGGTTTGGAAGACTTTGTAAATTTAATATGGCTGCAAATGGTAGAAATTTTGTTGGACTAAGATAAATCTGTCTCTGGCTCTAAAAATGTACATTTGTTCAAATTTGTTTCCCATCAAAAAGAAAATCTTTTAACTATCCGTCATTCATAATGCAGAAGCCGTCCCAAAGAAGATACCCAGTCTGATGAATATGGAGAGAACAATAAGGCTTGACATTCAAATTTTCAAGAGTGCAATGAAAGAATCAAACTCTCGGGAGGTAAGCAAAGTGGATAAACTATGATGTCTTATAATTCAATGGTACTTCTCGGAATGCTATAATCTATAGTTAACCACATAATATTGAATTTTTTACCTCCACAACCAATTGTTTTAGTCCTATACCTGTTTGATCCTCATGTTCACCTATGTTCAAGAAGAAGAAAAAAAAAACGAAAAGTTGAATGCTTTACCTCCACAACCAATTATTTTAATCATTTACCTGCTTAATCCTCATGGTCTCCTATGTTCAAGAAGAAAACGAAATAAGAAAAGATAGTTTTTCTTCCCTTATTTATCACTGTTTTGGAGTAAGTCTCAGTTACAACTATAATAATATTTAACAACATCTTAATTAACATTTAATTCTTTTCCAAACTTATAGGAAGAACAAAAAAGTATTGTATTTTTTTGAGTCCTATTGAAATGACCATTAACACAAGAACACCCCGTTTCAGAAATGTTCAATGCCGTAATCCGGGTCCCAGTCAAAATAAGTCAACTCCATAAAAACCAAGTAGTTCACATTGATCGGTCAATGAGATTTGATCTAATACATTAATTCTACACTCCAAATTATTGTTTAATATTCAATGGATAGCTTTAAATTTAGCTATTCAAACCATATCATGTATGTTAGTCGCCTGAGAATTCACTGTTGTTTTACCTATCTTTTTTTTTCCTTCTTATTAGTTTAATTGTTTAATTTGATTCCCTGGAGGCCTCACTCAATTACCCTATGAAGAGACTCTAGGGGGCCTTTCAGTTATCGTTCTGTTTGATTTGGTTTCACTTTCTAATCTATCACCAAAACAGAACAATATGGTTGTTAGCTACAGTTTGATGTTTGTAGCAGATGTCCACTGCTTTCAAAATTCTAATTGTTAATTAAAATCATTCAAATTCATTTTTATTAATTTGAACTAAGGTTTATTTGATGTGAACGATATAGTTTAATTGATAGGTACGATGGGATTTAGTAGATGACCATAATGGATTTATATGTGGAAGAAGCTAAAGAGAGACAATGTGGATTAGAGAGCCGCATTTTCCTCCGTTACCACGCTACATCTCGCATAATCTCATTGTAGTTTCTTCGTTGGCATCATATTGCCATCTATTTTACTGTCTGGACATCTAATTTCATGTGGCTTTGAGATGGTAATTTTTCTTAAGTATGGACCTCAGATTCTAAAATATTATCAAATTAATGGCCATAATTGAGTGAAGAAAACAAGGAATGTGTATATTTATAAGAGACGTCAGAAGGATTGGGGACTGGAAGAGGACGGAATCATCATGGATAATAAATGGGTTGTGCCATACAATCTAGACTTGATAATGAAATATGATGCACACATCAATGTTGAGATCTGCAACTATAGGGGTATGACTATTAAATATTTGTTCAAGTACATCCACAAAGGAAAAGACATGATAACTTATATTGTTGCAGTAATTCTAGCAAATAACAAAAATTAAAGCAACGCAAATAACAAAAAATTCAAGCAACAATGGTGTTGTTGAAGAAATACAAAGAACAAGTAAGGACGAGGTCAATACATATCTCGAGGGTCGATACCTATCAGATGTGAATGTGGGGTGGACACTTGGTTTCAAATTCATTATCGAAATCCAAGTGTAGAGAGGTTGCCATTACATCTCGAAGGGGAACAAATTAGTCTACCACAACGATACCGATGATTTGAGAGATGTTCTAGACAAGGAAGATCCGTGATGCATCAAAATTCATCGAATGGATACAAGCTAATAGAGACCATGAAGATGCACGAAAATGAACATACGCAGAGTTTCCTAGGCATTGGAGATTGGACCAAGGGAAAAAAACATGGAAAGTAAGGCAAAGGGGATACAAGATTGGATGTATCTACTATGTGCATCCAACTGCATGTGAGAAATACTACCTACGTATTTTATTGAATGTGCAGAGAGGCTGCCAGAACTATGATGATATTAAAACAGTGGGTGGGATAATTCATCGTACATTCAAATCCGCGTGTTTGACACTAGGATTGTTGGAAGATGACGGTAAATGGCACCGAGCCATTCGGGAAGCAGCAGAAACACATACATGCAAGAGGTTACGTGAATTGTTTGTTATAATTTTGCTCAACTGCAAAGTGACAGAACCTAAAAAACAATGGCATGATAATTGGGATATTTTAGCAGAAGACATTAAGTAATAAAGTATTACGGAGATTCATCAAAACCCAAAGGGATGAAGTTTTGTAAAACTATACACTACAAGAAATTGAGAATATTTTCTGGAAACATAATTGAACTTTAATATTTCCTTACCTGGCAGGTAAATCAAAAGTCTTGAAAAAATGTCAGAACAATGGTTCAGCGCCATGGGTATTTACAGTGTATGGGCTTAATCATCACTTCATTGGATCTTTTTTGCCGCTTGATGGTAAGCAACCTGCATTTTTACAACTGTACATTATAGACACAAAAAATGAGGTCAGATATAGGATGAATGCTATTACCATGAAAAAAAAGGGTGGAAAACAAAATGAAAATTCAGAAGGTGATTCTATGATGACAGCCATGGATGAATATGGAAAGAAAAGCACAAAGAAATTGGATGAAAATATTGTTGCTAGCTTAGTTACAATGCTGGACACACAGAACTGGCTAAGCCAGAAATTCAGGATGTGGAAGGACATGTACAAACAAGATGAACTAAGAGATGTTGAATTTCGTCTTATTGGTACACGAAAAAGGGATGCAAAACAATACAATCTTCTAACTACATCTGAAATTGCTGAGATTGTAGGTGTTGATCCAGAGTCATATGGAAAGAGGGATATAATTATTCAAGAAAAAAATGGTTTGCTGAGAGATATATCCGAGCTGCATCCAAGTTACATGGCGAAAAAAAAGATGAACTAAGCTTGCTGATCACCGGCCACACCCGTCCGTCAAATGGGGGGATTCTTCATGGGGTATTGGTCCGGTGATCCACGGTAACATGCGGCGTGGCAACACCCCTTATGAAAAGTGAATGTGAAATAAAAACAAGAAATTACCGAGCATTATACGCAGATCCAATATTGTTTCCTTATGGTGAAGATGGTTTTCATATTGATAATCCATATGATAAGGTAACTAACATTGTACGAGACGATGAAATAGGTGATTAAAAAAGAAAAAAAAACATAACTATGATGGAATACTATGCATTCAGAATACAAAAAAGAGCAGGTGAAGGTCAAACCCTTCTCAGAGGAGGCCGACTATTCCAGTAGTATGTGGTTGATGCTTATGCTACAATTGAACAGAGCAGATTGCAGTGGATTAAATGCCATCATAAGGAAATACGTTGTGACTTATATAACGGTATAAAAGAAGCGGTAAGTGCTGGAGACACCAAACCAGCTAGCACGGGTCGAGTAATCTTACCATCGTCTTTCACCGGCGGACCAAGATATATGATTCAGCATTACCAAGATGCAATAGCCTTATGCAGAGAGTTGTGTCCCCTGATTTATTTATTACATTCACATGTAATCCAAATTGGCCAGAAATTGCAGAAGCTATCAAATCATTCCCTGGACAAAAACCAAGTGAGAGACCAGATATAATCAGTCGCGTATTTCACATCAAACTCAAACAGTTAATGTCGGATTTGGTTGGAAGCAGGCATTTCGGAGAAGTGCAAGGAGGTATATTTCAAAACTGTGTATTTTAAAACTAAATAAAAATAAATACATGATATTAACTACATATAGTTGGAGACATATTAACATTTTGTTTTAAATTGCATCTCTTTACACTGTTGAATTTCAAAAACGTGGTTTACCTCATGCACACATATTGATGTGGCTTGAACCTAACGATAAGTCAAGATCCGCATCGTATATTGATTCTATTATATCCGCGGAGATTCCAGACCCAAAGGAAAACAAGGATGAATACGATGCAGTCACAAGATATGCTCCATGGACCTCGCATAATCTCATTGTAGTTTTTTCGTTGGCATCATATTGCCATCATTTCCGGTGATTATTTCCAATTCTCCCATAAGGTACAATACATATCGTTTGTTTCTTAGGATATAGTAGAAGTACTGATTGTTAGCGATGTTATGTATTTTTCAGGTTATGGAAGCGCCTAATGTTTTATGAGAGGGTATTAGTTGGTTTGAAAATGCTAAAAGAAAGCTTTATTAGGTATATGGAGTGCAATTATAGATTTCACTATATTATAGATTACCGCTTGATGACGGGATCATGTCATTTTCACAGTACTGATATTTGTTAAGTACAAAAGATCATGAAAGTTTTGATTTTCTTTAGATACAACTGCATCTTTAAGAACAAAAGGTATATGTTTTTTTTTTCAAAATAATTTTTGGTTGATTGATTTTATGGCAAACATAAGGAATATTTGTTGATATCTAAAATTATCATGGTCTCTGTGTCCAGGTGCCTAATGAGATGAAGCAGGTGGAAATATTAAAGTTTTGGTTAGACCTATGGAGGGGTTGAGTGCAACGACGTTTCCGTAGAAATTAGTTGAAATCATAGTTTTCTTGATAAATATGAATTTAATGTCAAAAATTATATTAATTTTTCATTTATATGGCCAAGATTAGGAGTCAGTCGCTTAGAAGTAGAAATACATGGTGTTCTAATTTGTTGATTAATTGAGTGTAAAATAATTTTACTTGCTCAATTTTTATTTCTTTGAGTGTAAAGAACACCATACATAATGTTGGAATCTATGTGCCAAAATTGTTTCAATAATAATATCACGTCAAAGTTCGAAAATGGTAATAATTTATATATATATATATATATAATGGACTATTCAACAATGTACATTCAGGTAACATTCATTATAACATACAATTAGTATTAGTAAATTCTAACGTAAAATTGTATCCAAATGCAAGGTGGATTGAAGATGGAGAAACTCCACCAACAAGGGTAACAAACTTAAAGAGACGAACTAAGTGAAGACAAAAATAAGAGTTCCTGACAAAGAAATTAATGTGAACTTCATGATGAATCTAAGTTGTAAAATATAATTTTATTTTTAATTTGACTTCACTTACTAAACAAGTTATTTTTTCTTTTTATACTGCTTTCTTTAAAAAATTTATTGGTTTTGTTAAAAAAAAATGCGGAGACTAGCAGATAAAAGCGAGCGAATTTTGTATTTGTAATGCCGACATCAAGTGCGCATTCTATTAGCGAGATATCCTAGACTCTAGCAGACCTTTGGTTTGTAGTTTGTTAGTGAAGAGAAGGGTAACTTATCAATAGGAGTTCCTCTTTAAGTTCTAGCATATTAGTGCAAAGAAGGGTAAAGGTGTTGCTGAACATTTTCAGTCATTGGAATCAAGGGTCCTTAGCCTTTGGGCATCGAGAACATATGTAAATGTTCATGCAACGGTTGAGCATATGACCGGTGATCCACCATAAGGATTGTCGCTCGAAGTTGAAGTTAAGAGGTACGCAGGTGTAGTAGCGTTTGTATACAAATTGATTAGTTTTTTTTTTTGTATTAAGGTTTTAGATATAATGATCCCTACACCATCATCGGAGCATGCAATATCAAGTGAACTTATATTTTATTGTAGTTGTTCGTTAAATAGTAATTTGGAAAAAAATGATTAAATAGTAATATTTGGTGACCTTTTTATTTTTAATACCCTTCACTATCATACATATTGGTCTAAATAAGATGTAAAGTTCTTATAAATGGTTAGTTTGGATGTTCAAATAAAACTGATGATATAAGAAATATATTCTCTTCGGTTAAAATTTAAGCATCCATGAAGATCTTAAATTCTTATTCCATTGATCCTTCCTCATTGGTTCTCAACAACTTCTAAGATACAAAAAGCGAGGTATGTGGTATAATGAAGTAACTTTTGTCATTGCTTATGCTAAAGAAACTTGACATGATGATCTTACCGCTTTTTCGGTTGAACATACAAATTTGTGGGGAATATACTACAGCCTTATTTCTTTTGTGCATGTTACTTGAATTTATTCTCCATTTGTTTGTAGCTATAACATAAATTGACACCCTAAACACTCATCATACTCGAAAGCTCCACCAACACCATCAATATTCATGTTTGGGATCTAACCAGGTAACTCACAGGCGTATATGAGTACCTCAAACATGATAAAATTGCATGATTGAAGTCGTGGTTGGGTTATACTGAGTTTTTCTAAAGGGAATTAAGAATTAATAGCTGATGACACCATCATCACCTACAAATATGTTTCAATGGAATATAATAAACCTAAACCGTCTTCTTTTATTTATCCCCCATGAAGCCTCCAAACAACTACGAGTATCCATTATCATATCTGTAGACTCGACGGTGCAGTCACAAAACTCAATCTTCTTATAAGCGACAAGTTGCTACTCTTACCCTTCCCATGTTGAGTAAATACGATAAATAAAGCCGAGATAACTAGGAATGGTGTACATTCAGTTATGTGTAAATATAACTTGAAAGTACCGAGAGAAATTTGGTCCTACACATAAGATTTAATATACAATTATTTCATCTTGACTATCATTGAATTAAGCTAGAAAACCTTATACATATGACCACAAACAAACAACAAAATACTAAAATGAGAGGTTGAGCCCGGGCCGTAAGGTCGTAAGGCCTGGGGATACCTAGTATTATAAAATAAGGAAAGAAGTGCGGGACCGGGCAACATAGCCGGTCGGCCATGCCCTAGTCGTGGCCGGTCCCACACCCTGCAATCCCTAGTCTTAATTATTATTTTCCTCAAATTCATGAAACTCCTTGGTTTGAGAAAAAATCATGATTTCTTCATAATTTCTCAAATTTTGCTCAAATCATGAAAATTCAAAAGCCAACATGGTCGCATGACCGGCTAGCCTCTCACGGCAATTTTGAATGTTAAAATATTCTTATTTTAATATTTACAAAATATCGAGCAATTGAGCATACATGCTCATTCCAACAAAAATCAAGAATTTCAAATAAGATAAACTCTTTGAAAATTCACAATGTTGCTCGAACGCACATCGTAAAATACTGGAACTCTCGACGGGAGACACGGACACCAACGTAACATGAGCATGCCTTAATAACTGACCAGAGTCATTACTAGGGCTTGCACAAAGCCGGTCCCACATGTTTTCATAATTCTGACCTAATTTGCTCAATTTCTCATATTGGGCCCAAACTCTCTCCAACCAACCTGGGGATTGCTCAAATGGACAACAGTGGTCCCGTGACCACCGAGAGCCGGTCCCATGCTCTCTTGGTCGGTCCCATATTTCATACTTAGGTTTTATCACCTAATGCTGAACCCAGCCGTATTTCAGTAAATGATGACACCGGCACTTAATCATCATTCCTTCACCAACTTTCCAACTGAGAACCCTGGTACACGCTCACTTGAGCAATTGGACATCACATGGACGTCCATGGTCTCATGTGGTCGGTCCCTCCTTTGCTCATGACCTATTTTCATCAATTCGTTGACTAATGAGCAATTCGTCAAAAATTAGGGTTTTCGAACAAACGCTCAACAAATCATTATTCTGAGCAAGTTCAAACACCAAATGAATTTATGTTGATCCACGAGGATTAATTATAATATCTGGTAATATACCAGTATTTTTATATTTTATTGGGTTGCATCACCAATAAATATTTCGTCGAATTGAGCAACTTTGTTCAGTCGCTCAAATATTGATTCAGCTATCAATATTTAATAAATTGTTAGTAATTTGTCGAATTGAGCAACACTTGCTCAATTGCATGTCAAATTATCAACATTCGTTAATTTGTCGAATTGGGCAATACTTTCTCAATTGCACGTCAAATTCTCAATATTCAGTAATTCGTCGAATTGAGAAATACTTGATCAGTTGCTCGAATATTGATCCAAACTATCAATATTAAGTAATTTATCAGTATTTCGTCAAATCAAGCAATACTTGCTCAGTTGCTCGAATATTGATCGAAACTATCAATATTAAGTAATTTATCAGTATTTCGTCAAATCAAGCAATACTTGCTCAGTTGCTCGAATAATCCACATATATTCGCAACTCATCAATATTCAACAACTCGTTGAATTTACAATATTTTCTCACACAAACAACATTAACATTCATGAATCACTTGAGCATTTGCCAAACATGCTCGATTCAACAAAACCTAGGCTCATTGCCTAATCAGTCAACAACCGACAAACTAAATACACGTCATCATCACGAGACTCCATGATTCGTGAGACATCAATCACGTCAAATTGGGGGATAACAACTAGGGTTTTGGTCTGGCGGCCTACAGCACATGGATTCATCCCAGACAAGAAATGTGCGTAAGTTGTGTCAACGGTTGAAGGAGTTATCAAAGTAGTGGGTGCACGATCAGTCAAGTCTCCACACGACATGGAACTGACTTTACCACGATCTCCCACTTTTCCACTCTTTCACTCAAGAAACCGTCACACTTACATGGATCAGTGGTTCATCATTCTTGCAATATAAATAAGTCTAAATCGAGGACAATATCATCATCAGCATCATCACTATCCGTCAACAACTCGATACAAACTTATTCATAGAACTCAACTTTAGCAGTTCAACAATATTGTAGAAACCTTCAACACACCCACAATCCTTGATCATCACTGATCCCACACAATTATCAGCTTCCCTCATACAGATCAACCCATCTCCATCTTTGCGACCGAATTGACTCTGGAACGTCCATGTAGTTATAGGAAATCCCACAATACATCCCTCACAAGAATTCATAATAATCAACACATCTTTAAGATCAACAATCACACTTTTTATTAATTGAGTTTAGGAATTTTACAAGGAGGAAATGAAATCAAGAATACAACTACTGTTCTAGACTTTCTCTCTCCTCAAAAATTTTTCTCCACTCTAAAAGATCTCTCTTACCTTAAGCCTGTTCGGCTCTTTATATAGGACATTACATAGTGGGTGACAGCTAAGCTGTCCTTTATTTTCGGATCTGACTTGCGATATTCTTGCAAGTATATAAATGTTAAATTTCGCAACACTCCTAAATCTCGCTAGGTCTCCACATCTTTCTCGTGTTTTGGCTGTCGTCATCTGTTGCGTCATTTCTCAGAACTTGATCTGCGATATCTTCGCAGTGTGTTGTATAAAGATTTCGCAAAGGTATTGATGTTGCGATATTCTGATCCTACATCTTGCCTCTTCTCATGTCTTCTCTGTGAAGGAGAGAATGATATGAGAATTAATGTTTCAGAATGCCGCAACTGCTCATTTTTCCATATTCTTCTGTATTGACATGATTCTGTACTTTTACGCAGAATTTATTACGCGTATCTCTTCTTCCATCCATTTCTTGACACGTCCTTTTCAACCGTTGTTTCTCAACCGTTCACGTCTACTCTTCGCATTAAATGTGCTTATCTTCTCGAGAACTCTTCTCTCTATATATATTTTTCTCATTCCTATCTTCTTCTTTTTTACTTTCCTTCTTATCTTTTCTGCAGCTTTTCTTCACCGTTTTTCCGTAAATTCCGCTCCTGCAGCTGTAAATTTTCTTGTTTCTACTTCTTTTGATCTTTAATTTTTTTCTTCATTCCCATACTTAAAATGCCTCCAGTTGGTCGTAAATATGAAACTTCTCTTGAAAGAATTCAGAAAGATCTCAAAGAGAAGGGTTTCACATTAGCCACCATTCCCAATCAAGAAGTTAAATCCATTCTTTCTGCTAAATTGTTTTCTGATCATTATTGTGATGATAAGGAAATCATAGTTTCGCTTGGTCAGATTCTCGCTGGCCTTCCCATTCCTCTCTATGATCCTAACCTCCCTTTGTTTTCCGAAATTCTTGCTCATGCGAACTTCTCTCGAGCCATCTACCAATTGAGTGGGGACTGCATTCGTTTAATTCTTGAATTCGCTAACCGTGGTGCTGGTAAAGGGTCTCTTTATCAAAAAGAAGCTAGGGATCCAACTTTTAAGGATTTGGAAATATTCGCTAAAAATATACATTAGAGAGCTTCTTTGAAAATTATGAATTAATACCCATGAAGAAGGATAGTACTCGCTGGGGTGTCCGCTAGAAGAGAAAAGATAACATTGCTGATGATAAAGTACTTATGCAAGATATTGATTGGCATTCTGGCAAGAATAATACTCCTCGTCACTCTAAATATGACAGATGGTGTGTCTTTCCACTAGTTTTGAAGGGGCCTTATATTTCAGGTTTAAATGTGCTTCCTGAGAATCTCGCAACTTATCAACCTTGGGTATTTAATTGGCCCGAGAAAGAGAAAGAGGTATATCTTCAAATCTTGCTCACTTCATAATCTTTCATTTATAGTTATTTTCTTGTTCCCTAATTCTTGCGAAAATTTTAGATTAAAAAGCTGAGATCAAGCTACAACAAGACTGGGAAAGCTAGCACTTTATCTACTCTACGCTCCATCACGGATGAAGTAAGAAACATTATCTTTATTTTTAACAATATTGTTGCCTCTGTTTCTTATCTTCATTTGTGTGCGAAGATTGGTGTTGTAGTTGTTGAAGAAGAAGGATCTAAAGTTGCAAAGACCAAAGGCAAAGGTAAAAGTTCTCTTCGCAAGGAGAAATCTGCTGCCCCACCTTCAAAGAAACGAAAAGTTCATTCTCCTTCTCTTTCAAATCTTCAGTCTGGGGAAAGTTATGATGATGATGATAATAATGATGTTGATAGTTCTTTCGCAAGGGAAGATTTTCCACCTGAATCTTCAATGGCACAATTGTCTAGCATCTTCTATGACTCCATGCAAGTGATCGGGGATGATCATCTCGCTAGCACATGCAAAGCTCTTGCGAATATATGTGATGCCCCTTTACTAGATGGTGATGATTCTCTTCATGGAGTCTCCAGATCAGTGACTCCTAGCTTTCTGAATTCACTTGGTATCTTGGTATGCCTTTGTTTCTCCATTTCTTCATAATTATGATTTAAAGTTATATGATAGCTTGACAATTTCTTCACCTTCCTTCGCAGACTGGGAAGGCTTCTTTTATTTGTTGCCTCGATTTGGAAAAAAGACGTGGGATTCTTGAAAACAAAAATCTTCAACCCATCGCAAGAAAAACGAAGAACTGGAAGTCGAAGCTATTGATCTTGCGAAAAGAACAAACAATTAGAAGTTGATTCTTCCACTCAGAAGAACAAAATATCTAGTCTTCAAGATGTCAATAAACAACTTTATGGTATGAATTTTTTCTCTTTTTCTTTATTTTGTTTTATCATTATCCTCCCTCATCTGATTTATCATTTTCGCAGACGTCTATGGTCTTTCTGATGAAGCCATTCTCCTTCACTCATTCCCCAATTCTATGGATAATAATACCCTTCTTGAACATCTTAATAATTCTTTGAATAGTTTTTCAAATGACAAGATTAAATCTCTTCCCATAAATGAACTCAGATCCAAACTTTGCCTCTTAGAGATTGACCATAGATCCAGCTTGGGTTTAGCCAACAAATTTAAGCGTTTCTATCTTAATTCTAAAGAGGAAATTAATATTTTAAGAACCAAGATCAGCGATCTCATAGATGATAAAGATCGCATCGCTAGACAAGGTGCTCAAACGTTAGCGAAATTCCAAAAAACTCTTCTTGAGGTTCAAATTGAACGAGATGAATCTAACCGCAAAAATGATGTACTTAGCGAAAGAGAGAATCAAATTCGCTCCCTTCTTCTCATAAATAATGATGATGAATTCGCTTGGTCTGCGAAAGTTCTAGATGACGCCAGAAATAATCTAGGTGTAAATGTTAGTCTTCAAGATGAGCACACAGCCTTGGTTAGGGATATGATTTCTGACAGAGAAGGTGGTTAATTGTACTTCTTTATTAATTGTTTGTTTTTCATAAACTATCATCAAGTTCCAGATTCATTGTTATATGTTCGCAGGAGCTGAAGAGAGATTTCACAAAAGAATTAAAGAACTTGAGTCTGAAAAGGAGCAGCTCGCAAAGGATCTTTCTTCTCGCAATGATAAATGTTCTAGACTGAAGAGTCAATTAAAGATTACTGTTGCAAATTTTAAGAATGACGCAATTCTTTATCGCAATCAAACTATTAAGAAGGTCTGTGATGACAATAACATTCTTCATTCCAAATACCCTTGCCTCTCAGAAGAAATTCCAAAGAATATACCCCCTCTGGATATCTCTGACAGTGATGCTAGTGAAGAAGAGAAATCTGATGAAGGTGAAGAAGAAGAAGGATTTGATGAAGATGAAGAAGAAGAAGAATCAAACAAGAAATAGTTCTGTTTCCTTCTTTCTCTTTTTGTGATATTTGTACATTCGTTCTTTAATCTCCTATTTTTGTAATCTTTTGCTGCGAATTTTTTCAATCTTCAAACACAAGTTCTACCTTTTGTGTTTCTTCCTGCACATATTGAAAAAACAATTCTTTTTTGCAATACGGTTAATCAATATATAACTATTAATCTTTCATTTCATGCGTGCGTAAATCTATCATTTGGAGACAAATAACATGTTCTTATTCTATTCACATACTTGCCTCTGTTATTTGTATCCAAATGAAAGATTAAGCAAGTCATTTTTGAATATCAACATGTATTTATGCCTCATTTTCGAAGCTGTTTATGAATTTTCGCGATTAGATATTTCTTGGTTTTTCCCAAGATTTCATTCTTTCTGGTTCTCTTATGTGGTCTTATTTTGCCTTCCTAGTTAAAGGTATTATTTCGCCACCCCTTGTCATTGCGACAAAATCGCAGGACGTCTTTGCACTTGCATGCAAAAACCCATTGATCTTGCCTAATTTTTTTTTTTGTTGTTGTTTTTTGTTGCGACAATATGACAAGCCTAAATATTCTTGCGAAAATATAGCCCCATGACATTGTCGTCTTGCGACGAAATCGCAGGACGTCTTTGCACTTTCATGTATTGACCCATTGATCTCGCCTTATCTTTCTCTTTTGTATTATTGCCTCTTCAGGATTTTCGCACAAATATGACAAGCCTAAATATTCTTGCGAAAATAAAGCCTCGTGACATTTGCGTCTTAAGACACTTATCAGCTCCCTAATGGAGGGTGCCACCCTTATCTTCCCCCTGGTTGCCCCTTCAAGGATACGTACCTCTACCATACAAGGTTGGATCCTACCATCCGGTCTTAACAACAACCAGTTATTTTGCAGCCTCTTATCCCTTTTTCCTATATGGCTTATGGTTACAAGACTGCACCCTAAGTGGGGTTTTCTTCGGGCCGAGTGTAGCATACGTCAAGACTTGCCAAGAATGGCCGAGACGCTTCAAACGCCCCATGCACTCTTGGGTCAACCGTGTACCTCGGCGCCTTGATCAGATGCCGCACTCCTTAGAAGAGACCCTCGGTCGTCCAACCTAAGTCATAAGCTTAGGTTGAAAATCCAGGGTACCCTTTCTGGATGGGCTTTATTGACCCCAAATCTCCATGACTCGGGTTCCAGGGGCGGTGTAACCTTTTCGCTGAGCCATGCAACAGGTACCCCCTTCTATGACGCACTTTAGGTCTTACATTTGCCTCTTGCGAAATTTTGATTTCGCGAACTAGGGTGTACGCCATAGTAGGTTCGCCCCTTTCTGATTGTTTTGTTTCTTCTTCTGCATATCAGCTCTTTTGTAATTTCGCAATCTCATCTTTGTCATTCATAAGATATATTTTTTGAATTTTTTTGCAACCAATTATTCATACATCTTTCTTTCTTCAACAAATACATTCACGCTTTCAGTCTCTTACCTTTGCTACTTTCTTCCTATGCATTTTTGAAATTTTCTGTTATTTTCTTACCTTTTGCGAAATCTTCGCCGCTTCTTACCTTCAGCATGCATTGGTTTCGCATCATTTTTTATTCTCTCTGTTCTATTGCATCTACCATCAATCTTTCACTTTTTTGTCTTTCTATGATATTATGTTTCCAATTCTCCTTTTTTGCATCTTTTTCTTCGCAAGATTCTACATCAATTTCATAACACTTCTTTCCTTCAATCTAATCTCCTTTTATGATGCCAATACCACTTGGATGAGGGAATTTGATGCATTGATGGAAAGTCGATGCTACACCTAGAATCCCATGTAACCAAGGTCGTCCAATCAATGCGTTGTATGGTGATTCCACATCGACTACACATAATAGAATTTCAGAGGACAATCCTTTCAATGGAATTCACATATTGACTTCCCCTTTAGGATTATTTGGCAGTACCGTTAAAACCATAGATTTTGTAAGTTGAAGGTATTAGATCTTCGTCTTTTCCTCCCATAGTTTTATAAGCATGATAAAAAAAGGATATCCACGGAACTTCCAGTATCGATTAAAACTCTGTTGATTGCCCATGAATCCTCATCTTCATCATCTTCATCATCGCTAGGTTTTGGATTAATCTCCAATTTTACCACTAATGGGTTATCGTGCATTTCTCCACCCTTAGGTACTTCTTCTGCGGTGAAGGAAATAGTCTGCTTTTGCCATTCTTTCAGTGGCGATACCTTCGCAATGTTCATTATTTCTCTATCATCGGCATCTCTTGCGAAAACCCTGCTGAGAGTGTTATCGTGAAAGTCTCCAATCATTTTGTACGAATGTACAATAGAGTGACAAAACAGTTCTTTGCATTTGCTCCAACTTTTATTACAAATGTTTCTCCTCCTTTTGTTGTATTTACTCTGCGAATTTCTGGCGGTGGTGGTAACGCTTGAGACTGAGGTTGGTCTTTTAGAAAATGATTTAATTTCCCTTGATTTATCATTCTGAGGATGATTCTTTTTATATTTCTGCAATCATTTGTTAAATGTCCATGAAAAATGATGATAAGAACAAAATTCATGACTTCTGTGGTTTGGAGGTGGTTCACTCCCCATGTTCCATGTTGTTGGTATATTTTCCATCAAGATTATAGCTTCCCATATTTTGTCCACACTAGCATTCAGAGGTGGCATCTTGATTTCTTTCCATACGATCTTGTGACTTCCTTGTCCTCTATGATAGTTTTGTCTTTGACTTCCATAAAATTCTTGTGGCTTATCAATTCTTTGAATCTTATTATTCCCACCATGGTTATAGAAGTTTCTCTCCCTTTCGAATTCTTCTTGATCAAGACTTCCTATAGCTACTAGCTTCTGCTGACTATCACCCATTATCTTCTCTTGTTGTACTTGCGAAGTGCTCCCCCTTTGTTCTTATCGGTTTGGGTAATAGGCTTGCATTCGGCGCTTTTGAACTTGTGTTATGGCCTGGGTATGATTCCATGTCATTTTGTTTTTCCTCAAGAGCAATATACTCCTCTTGAAGCTCTCTCAGCTCAGTCATTGTGATTGTATTCTTGATTCTGAAACTTTGAATATACAGCAAATTGGTTGCGAACATTGCATTGATAAATGATAGAATGAGGTATCTCTCATCCACACGACCAGCCATTTCACTACACATTGTCTTCCACCTCTTGATTAAATGCTTCAAACTTTCGCCAATTCTTTGCTTTAGCCCAAATACATCTTCAATGCCAGGTCGTGAAGAATTGTTATTTATATACGCCCCTAAAAATGTAGCTTGCAAATAGTTGAAAGATGTTATAGTATTCTTTGGCAGACCTTCAAACCATTTTAAGGCCTCTCCTGTTAAACTTGATGCAAAATATTTGCACAACACAACATCATGGTTTTCCCATTGTAGCATACATCTCACATAAGATTTGATGTGTTGTCTTTTGCATGTTGTTCCATCAAAAATGCTTTGGTTAACGCAGGTAGGTTGCACTTTGGGGTATTCCTCCTAATTGTACTTCTTGTGTGAATGGAGTCTTCGCACTTTTTCTATGGCTTCGTCCGGTTGTCTCCTTCCTCCTTCTCTTTTATTATTTAACATTCCTCTCATTTCCGCTAGCTCTCTCAAAATTTGTTCATTTACACCCGAATTTGGATCCATTGGTCTTTTTAACTCCGCTTTCTCTTCTTGCGTTCATATCTGTTTTGATTTTCTTGTTCATCATTTTCTTCTCGTCCTTCCCTACGATCTTCTCTTTCATTTCTTTCATGAATTCGCACATGATTATACTTCTCATTTTCTTCTCTACGATTTTGTTCATTCCTCCTCAATTCTCTTCGCCGCCTTTCAGCTCTCCTTTGTACTCTATCATATTCTTCATTGATATTACCATTATTGCGATTTTGTTCACGCCTTCTTTCTCGATTATCATGATTATTCGGCGAATTGCCTCTTGGAGCTCTTGTTCTTCCACTTCTTCTCTCAGTTTTTCCCTTTTGCAAGCTAGACGTGCTTGTTGAGTGTAATGTCTTTCGATTTCATCTTCAATTACTTGTCGATTTCTTTGAATTTCTCTCCCATGTAATATTCTCCTTCCTTCTTCTTGATTTTCTTCGCCATCTTGATTATTTCGTTCCTGACGTTGCCTATTTCCCTGATTTCTGTTGTTTTGTCCATTTTGAAGAATTTCACCGTGTTGAATATAACGATCTTCCATTATTTCTCTTCTTTCACGACGTTCTTCGTCTGGAATTTGTGCTTCCTCTCGAGTATCTTCATTAGCATTTTCTACAGGCGAATTTCGTCTTATTTCTCCTCTAACTGATCTTGAACTTGATCTTGTAGTGCTTCTTGACCTTCTACCTTGTAATCTCATGTTTTCCATCCTCAACTCATGATTTTTCCTTGTCGATTTACGTTCTTCGCTTTCTAGTCTCCTTTCTTCGTGTATTCTTTGCCTCAATGCCTCTAACGCTTCAATCTCTTCATTTTCATGAATTATTCCTCCAATTACTTCTTGATCTCTCTCTTCCCGTCTATTGCTTATTAATTGTTATTCTTCTTCCATTTCATCTACGGAATCTGATCTCCAAGTATGTACACTCACTCTGTCATAATCTATAGTTCTATTTTGTATTGGTGTATGTTGAATTGGTTGTTGAACTTGATTTTCTTCATTGTTTCTTGTGTTCATTCTTGAAGATTCCTTGAATTTCATCTCTCCCTTTTCCAGCAAGTCTCCTACTCCTTCTAATAGTTGTTGGTTGTTTTGATGTATTTCTTCTTCTAGCCATTTTTCAACCTTACTGAGTTGTTGAAAATTATATGAAATTCTTTACCTATTACTCCAAATTCTTTCAAATCACAATATCAATCTTCAATCCCTGTTTCTAGCGTCATTATGTAGTTGCAGGAAATCCCACAATACATCCCTCACAAGAATTCATAATAATCAACACATCTTTAAGATCAACAATCACACTTTTTATTAATTGAGTTTAGGAATTTTACAAGGAGGAAATGAAATCAAGAATACAACTACTGTTCTAGACTTTCTCTCTCCTCAAAACTTTCTCTCCACTCTAAAAGATCTCTCTTACCTTAAGCCTGTTCGGCTCTTTATATAAGACATTACATAGTGGGTGACAGCTAAGCTGTCCTTTATTTTCGGATCTGACTTGCGATATTCTCGCAAGTATATAAATGTTAAATTTCGCAACACTCCTAAATCTCGCTAGGTCTCCACATCTTTCTCATGTTTAGGCTTTGTCGTCATCGTTGTATCATTTTACAGAACTGGTTTGTGATATCTTCGCAGTGTGTTGTATAAAGATTTCACAAAGGTATTGATGTTGCGATATTCTGATCCTACAGGCCATTGTCTTGGTTTAGGCCGGAGTCCTGCAGATTGATCTCTCGAATCTAAGCACCCCCTTTGCAGCGGTGCATCTGAGTGAGGTTCAGCAGTTTTCTCGGTTGAGGAGTCTCGACAACATGCTCGACTCTTTACTTTCCTAAAAAGCCAGCGAACTGTTTTTTTCCCATCCATAGATTGGCGACCACAGTGGGAGATTAATCTCTCGGTTGCAATCTTTCATTTTCACAAAATGGTTGATCTTAGGTCAAGTTCAGTCACCAATCCTAACCCAAACAATGCCAGCACTAGCAACAATGGTGGTACCCCAGAAACCGTTCCTACTTCCAATAATGGTAGTAACACTACTCCTCCGCAAACCAACATTGGAGACAATCCGCTCTTTGGCAGGCATCCCGAAGAAATCAGAGAAAACCCGCCTACCATTGCTGATCTCATGAAGGTCCAAGAAGTTCTTGCCAAAAATCATACATACATGGCTGCGACGCAGAAAGAGCTGTTCAATTACCTCAAGACTTTTACTGACAAGATATCAGACAAAACTCGGGAGAAGGGAAAAGACAAGGAAATATCTCCAACTTAGGATCCTGAAATCATTTCGGTCCATGACGATGATGAAACCCGCAAAGCTGCAGAACCTAAACCTGCTAGTTTCATCACTCGTGAAGATCTGGAACGTTTTATGGAGAGCCGGGGAAAGGGCCATGCACCATCAATCCATAGTCATTAGCCTCCATATCCTGCTGCTACGCAAATAATCCCTCTTCCAAAAGGTTACACTTCTCCAACCTTCACACTCTACAACGGATCGGGGAATGCTCGAGAACATGTTTCTCAATTTTAGGAAGCATTAGGAGAGCATGAACACAACCATGTCGTCCGTTTGAAGGAGTTTTCAAAATCCCTGACGGGTCGAGCATATACTTGGTACAACAACATCGCACCAGGAAGCATAGCTAATTGGGGAGAAATAATCAATGCTTTCTACAGGAAATATTTCTTTGTCTTTGAGCAATTTACTCTCTCCGACTTGGGAAGGATGTCTCAGAAGAATAATGAACATCCGAACGACTACGTAAAGAAGTTCAGACTCTAGGCTCTAAATTGTCACGATCCAAATGTCACTGAACAACAACTGGTGTACTTGTGCATCAACGGGATGATCCCAGTCTATAGAGCCTTGCTGGAAAATCTCCGGTTTCAGACCTTTTCAGAACTTCATGAAGCGGCCAGCGATCGCAACTACCGCTCTGCATTGCTAGAAAAACGCAGCTCGTCAAAGTAGAGGAATCAAAGACACTCGAAGCGATGCGCCCGGGCGTCTAGTCAACAAGCAGTACAGTGTCGAAACTTCCGTGAATGTTGCTGAAGGAAGCAAAAGAAAAGCTGAAGCACAGCCACATAAGAATGCTCCTCCATTATCCAATCCCTCAAAAGCGCCGAGGAAAGATGGTCAAGCCAGGAATGCACAATCGCCTACTCAACATCAACAGAACGATCAAGATGCACCTGACTACCCTTTTTCTATTTGTAGTTGCAGGAAATCCTACACTACACCCCTCACAAGAATCTATATAATCAAATCATTTTAAGATGAACAATTGTAATTTTTATTGATTAAACTCTTTAAAATGCTTACAAGATGAAATGGAAATTAGTTAAAGAATTACAATCACTCTAAACTTTCTCTCTTAATGACTTGCCCAACACTAAAAAAGATCTCCTTCTCAACAAACCTTGTTCAACTCTTTTATATAGGTATTACATAAATGGATGACAAATTAAAAAGTTGTCCTTTATTTCGGGAATGACTTGCGAAATATCGCAAGTGTACAAACATATAATCTCATGACTCTCCTGATCTCGCTAGGTCTTCACATCTTTCTCGTGTTTTGGTTTTTGTCATTCATTGCGTCATTTATATTACTCATCTCGCGATACCTTCGCAATGTCATGCCGTTTATTGATCTCGCGAGGTATTGATGTCGCGATATTCGATCCTACATCTTGCCTCTTCTCATGTCTTCTGCGAAGAAGAGAATGTCATGAGAACTAGTATTTTTGAAATGCCGCAATTGTTCATCTTTATCTGTTTTTGATATGACCCCGTACTTTTACACAGAATTTATTACACATATTTCTTCTTTCGCTCTTTTCTTGACATGTCTCTTTCAACCGTTTATTCTTGACCATTCACGTCTCCTCTCGCATTAAATGCATTTATCTTCTCGAGAACTCTTCTCTATATATAGTTTTCTCACCCTCATCTTCTTCTTTTTTACTTTCTCTCTGCAATTTTTCTTCATTCTCCTCCTCCACAATTTACGTTTACTGTCTTTGTAAATCTTCATTTTCTTCTTTCTCTTGATCTTCAATTCTCTATTCATTCCCATATTCTCGAGAATGGCTCCATCTCAGTCGTAGATACGAAATCCTTTTGGGTGAGACTCAAAAGAATTTACAAGAGAAGGGTTTCACCTTATCCACTATTCCCAATCAAGAATCTTCATCTATTCTTTCGCAAAATTGTTTAATGATCATCATTGTGATGATCGAAAATCATAATTTCGCAGTCAGCTCCTCAGATCTTCCCATTCCTCTCTACAATCCCGAATTGCCTTTGTTCTATGAAATTCTTTCTCATGAGAAGTTCTCGCGAGCTATCTATCAATTAAGTGGGGATTGCATCCGTTTAATGCTTGAATTCGCCAATCGTGGCGCCCGGTAAGGGATCTCTATATCCCGATGAAGTCGAGACCCTAAATTCGCAAACTTAGAGATAGTTGCTTTAAAAGTATTCAAAAGAGAAAGCTTTTTTGAAAATTATGAAGTGATAAATTGAAGAACGATAGGTCTCATTTGGGGTGCTCGGTTGAAAAGAAAAGAGAACATTCCTAGCGACAAGATACTCATGCAAGATATCGATTGGCATTCTGTCAAGAACAATGTTCCTCGCCATTCCAAAGACGACAAGTGGTGCGTCTTTCCGCTATTTTTGAACGGACCTTACATTCCAGGTTCCAATGTACTCCCTGCGAATCTCGCAAACTATCATCCTTGGGTATTTAATTAGCCCGGGAAAGCAAAAGAGGTATATTTCCTGACTTTCACTTATTTTGCAATCTTCACTTTGATCGCTGTCGTAAGCGTCAAAAATAATTACACTTTCTTACTACTCAAAATATAAATATAGCAAGGGCAAGAAAGGATCGATCCCACAGAGAGGTCTAGGTTGTCAAATTGTTATGGTTTCCTATATAAAACCGAGGATTTTCCCGATTTAAACGAAAATAAAATAAAAGCAAAACAATAAAAAGTAAATACTCAAATCAAGGATGTGAAATATTGGATAAAGGTTTCATCTTCAATTGTAAACAAGTTTATGAATATATGAATAGAATTCGTATTTAATCTCGCTATCATCAAAAGCCATAGAATACCTTATTGCAAGAATACTCCTAGGAATTTCCTAAGTCATCAACACACACATTAGGGTGCGTATGTGAATTCTACCTAAAGAATAACCTAACGCCTTGCGCTAATCAAGTTCAATTCCTAGGAGCATTAAGTTTTAAATAGGCTAATCAATGCAATTGTAATACATTGCGCAAAACAATTCGAACAAAGGTCAATTTCTACATATGACTACGAGGATGTATCACTACAAACCCTAATCATATCATGCTACTAGTATTCAAGGTTATCGCTCGATGAAAACCCTAAAATAGCTATAGATATGGATGTGAGTTCAATCAATTCTAGACTTAACTAAACAAACATTCAATCATATTGCAATCCATCAATCATGCAATTATTATAACCCGTAGAAAGTGAACGATAATATTGAGAGAAAACTAATTCATAAATATCATAACTTGGTTGCAAAATCCAACTACATCTTCAACCAATAATAAAAACTTAGTTACTCATGGCATAGGAGTTCATAGCAAGAAGAAGGAGAAAACCTATCATGTTTCTAAACCCTAGAACCAAAAGTATGAATTCTCCTAATGGAGATATATCTAGGTTTAGAAAGAGTTTTCTATATATATGCTTTTCTCCCCATAAGGATACTTTCCCAAAATTAGTTTAATTCTTCTCAAAACCCGTCTCCAAGTTGGTCCACCAATCCCGGGAGTGAAAATATGTCTCTGGAATTTTGGGTCCGAAAAGTGTCGGCTGAATTGATGACGTCATCACCGGAATCCACACATGGCCGCCGAATCCGGTAATTCGGAAAAATCATCTCTGGCCGCTTTTGTCATCTGAATCACCCAGCGAGTGCACACTCCCAGTGCTCATCTCCATATCTCTCGCAATTCAAAACAATCACAAAATACCATCTAAACCACCTCATTTCTTACAAAACGCACCCAAAGCGCGACTCGTAGCACATATGTCCAGTCGACTCTTGCATACGACTCATACCCCCTCGCGATTCACCTGAAATATTACCGTGCCCACTTACGGTTCCAAAATCCGGCCCTAAGAACTAGGCTCACCGCCTCGCCATTTCTGCTCCGTTTCCGCACAGTTTCTGCAGCTTTTCAGTCTCCATCTTCTTTCACCATCCATGGCTCATAGTACTGCCACACTTCCTTTGCCTCGAGCCATGACTCACTGCAACTGCATTCGCACTGGCACAGCAACGTAGCACCATCTACACTTCACCTGCTATATCCTTAACTCCAGGCCTATCAATTCCATTGCCTAATAACAATGCCATATACTCATGCCAGCAAACCATAATCTCCCTCGCGCTAATATCACAGCCGGACCAAGCTCCCAACTTTGTCGGATGCCGAGCTGCCCCATCTATGCATTTCAATTTCGTAATACCACCTCACTCCATCCACCGCAAACCCTTAAAACAAGACAGCTTTCCATTTCTTTAGCCTTCACCAAACCACATTCTGCCATCATATATCGCCACGCTTTGCGATTCATCGACTCAAATTCCCGTCGCGCAACAGCGCTCGCCTCTTGATGTAATGCCATCTTCCCCTCGTTTCATCGCAACATAACTCCGCTACCTCAATGCGAGCCAGCATCACAGTTGCAACTAACACCATCTCGGTTCCAAGCTCCATTCCCAAGCCACCACCAAGCCGCAACCAAGACCACCTCGGGCCATACTTCATGGCCAACTTTTCAACCCCCGACTTCAACTCCACACAGCCACAACGTGCAAGCCCATAGCATCAGTTCATCGCACTCCGCAACAATTTCAGAATCACCTGGTTCTCGATGGCAACCCAGTCATCCTCCTCCTTGTAATCTCCAAATCTCCACTTTGCAATCTTCATAACCTCGCAAATTTCGCCCCGAGCAAAAAGCCCGTGAAAGCGAAGAACAGCTCTTGCATCACACTTTCTCCACCGGCACCGCAACTTCAACTTCATTCCGCAGCTCGAACGATTCGCGACATCTGCGAGCGACCCCTCACAACACTCAGCACCATAGCTTGCGAAACAATCAAGACATTCGCATTCCCGGACTGCGATAAGAGCTCACAACATCACAAATTCAATTCAAGCCCGTAATGCTTTGCCATCTCCTTCACCGCTTCCTCTTTGCATTCTACTCGACTTTGACTCATCGGCACCAAAGATCAAAGACCAACCATCAATCCTCGCCACCACAACGACCCAACATCGCCCGGCCCGGTTCCTCCATCGATTCCAACCCCTCGAACATAGCCGACACTCTTTTATGCTCCGGCGATGCTCGTATCACCCGGCAAACAACCCTCAAGCCCTTTAATTCTTGGTCACAGCAGACTCAGGCTGTTCGTGCCTTTTTACAAATACTGTGTGACTTGTCGGGTGATGCGGAGATGAACTTCTTTATTGATGTCGAGATCATTCTATCTCCTTCCCCGCAAATTCACACAAAACCCATACTTCTCCCAAGAAACACGACTTCAATCTTCAACAAAATCCATGGCAACAATATCAATTCCCCATGGCAAGAAGTCTTATTCTTTTCTACTTGGTAATACTTGATTTACGTGCTTGTAACCGGCCCGAAATCTCTTGTGCGTAGATGATGGACCCTTGAAACTCATGGCAATTAACTTGGTTCAGGCAAAGGCAGAACTTGTTTCGAAACTCGGTTGCAAGAGTTTGGAATTCTAAGTTGCGAGAAATAGAAACCGAGTACTTATTCCGATGAGGTATAAAGAGGGAGGTGCCCCGAGTAATTTTAGCAAGTGCCTATAGCGCTTCGTAGGTTCTCCAAGTTTATGACAACTTCGCTGTTCCGATGCTTCCCATTCTTCATACGATGTCGGATTAACTCCACTCTTTCGCCATTGGCTTCGTTTACCGTTCTCTTCAAGATGATTGAGAAAAAGCCCCTGGATTTAGACGATTTCCACTTCCTTTTACTCAAATGACTCCAAAACACCTATAAACTCAAAAACACGCATAAGATACATAATTCACACGAAAAATAGCAAAGAAAGCATAAACTCTTCATAGAAAATACGGTGTATTCTACACCTATCAAATTCCCACTTAGACTTTGCTAGTCCTCGAGCAAATCAAACAAAAATAATAAATACAACAACTCCGTGTCGTCGAGGCTACTAAGCATTAATTAGCATAAATAACAAGCCTTTAAACCCTTAGGTGTCCCTAATGGACGAGTTATAGTCTCGTGAAGGTTTACTAGAGATATACCTACAAAACCTATATTTCAAACTCCGTCTATTTGTGACAAATCAATGAATGAATCCAAAATGACTACGGAGGAGGTACCTTGCAAATTCAATTCATATATTAGTAAATAAACTCTAATTAGATAGTCGAACAAGCCACAAGACTTAAACTAACAAACCACAATCACAATGAAAAGATAAAGAAGATGGATAAAGATGTAGATGTTGGCGAATGTTCACAAGTGTTCGATGTTTCCCATATCTGCTCAAGGTCATCAGCTAAGATGAACCTAATCCTATTGGATTGAGCTACTTGGTTTTGAATCCTACATCAACTCACTTTGGCATATACAAGGGAACCGTAAGTGACTTTATTCAACCAATATAAAACTTTCTTTTCTTTTTTCTTTTCTTATAAGATTGGATCAAATGGATCCAATTTCTCTTTTTTTTAGAAGGCATGATTAGATCTTTTGGATCCAAGCGCATGCTTCTTGTCGCAAGTACATGATAGTTGCCTTGGATCACCGCATTCCACGCTTGTTTAGGCGACGAGACAGGGACTACGTCACACATACTCGCTATTCCCAAGTGTCTTTTTATTCCGTTTTTGTCTAATTGGTCGGTTTTTTTTTTTTTTTTTTTTTTTTTTTTTTTTTTTATGTATATTTTTTTCATCATTTTTTTTTCTTTTTCTAGTAACTCAATCACTCT